>JAKSZT010054499.1:975516-1048483 GCA_026826555.1 Tolypeutes matacus | reverse complement strand
GGATAAGCAAAATGTGGCACATACATACAATGGAATATTACTCAGCGTTAGAAGGAACAAAGTACTAACACATGGAATAACGTGGATGAATGTTGAAGACCTTATGTTGTGTGAAGCAAGCCAGGCACTGAAGGATGAACAGTATATGACCTCACTGATCTGAACTGAGGAAAGTGAGCAGTCTCTGAGAACCATTGTCTGAAAGATAGGTTAACAAAGGAGAGTAAGAGAAGAGCAGGCTTTGAGCCATCTCCCATATGGACATAATCTATGGTAAAGGGATAGAGTGTGGTTGCATGTTGGGGGATGGGGCAGATGAGCGGTGGTGTTCCTGGGTTTGGTGGTACAGCACTGGGGGGTGGGTGGATTAGGAAGGGCTGGTTCAAATCCCCAGGGCATGTAACTGTGAATCTTGACATTCCATGGGTTAGAAGAGGGGGGTATCATGGGCCCTGGGGGGCTGGGGAGAAGGGAATAGTCAAGATCTAATGGGATGTTTGGTGGTCATATATCCTTTTGTGATATCTCATATTTCTGTGGGGTCAATGATAATGTCCCTCCTCTCTTTTCTGATTTTATTTATTTGTGTCTTCTCTTTTTTTTGTCAGTTTAGCTGAGGGTTTGTTGATTTTGTTGATCTTCTCAAAGAACCAATTTTTGGTTTTGTTGATTCTCTCTATTCTTTTTTTGTTCTCAATTTCATTTATTTTTGCTCTGATCTTTAGTATTTCTTTTCTTCGGCTTGTTTTGGGATTAGTTTACTGTTCTTTTCCTAGTTCCTCCTGGTGTGTAGTTAGGTCTTTAATTTTAGCTCTATTTTTCTTTTTTAATGTAAACATTGAGGGCTATAAATTTTGCTTTCAGTATTGCCTTTTTGGTGTTTCATAGGTTTTGATATCTTGTGTTCTTACTTTCATTTGTCTCAAAATATTTGCTGAATTTTCTTGCAAAGTTTTCTTTGACCCCTTGGTTATTTAATATTGTGTTGTTTAATATACATATATTTGTGAATTTTCCCTTTCCATCCATTATTGTTTTCGAGCTTCATTCCACTATGATCAGAGAAAATATTTTGAGTAATTTCAATATTTTTCAAATGTATTGAGACTTGTCTTGTGATTTAACATGTGTCCATCTTGGAAAAGGATCCATGAGAATTCTAAAAGGATGTGTATCCTGCTATTTTTGGGAGCAATGCTCTATAGATATATGTTAGATCTAGTTCATTTACCATATTATTCAAGCTCTCTGTTTCTTTATTTACCCTCTGCACAGATGGTCTATTCAATGTTGAGAGCGTTTTATTGAAATCTCCAACTATCATTGTATAGAAATCTATTTCTCTCTTCACATTTGCCAGTGTATGCCTCATGTATCTTGGGACACTTATGTTAGGTGCATAAATATTTATTATAGTTATTTCTTCTTGGTGAATTGCCTCTTTTCTTAATATTTAAAGATCTTCTTCATCAATTATAACAGTTTCACATTTAAAGTCTATTTTGTCTGATATTAGTATTGTTACTCCAGCACTTTTTTGGTTTTTATTTGCATGGAATATCTTCTTCCAATCTTTCACTTTTAACATGGTTTTGCCCTTATGTCTGAGGTGAGTTTCTTGTAGGCAACATATAGATGGCTCATATTTTTTATCCATTCTATCATTTTATGTCTTTTGATTGGGGTGTTCACCCCATTAACATTCAATGTTATTACTGTAAAGTCATTCATTACTTCATCCATTTTGTCCTTTAGCTTCCTGTTTTCATATCCTACTATTGTCTGTCTTTTACCCTTTAATTTACCTTCTTAATATTCTTCATTTCTACACTCTTCTCCAAGTCTCTCCTTTGTTTATTCCATTCAGGCTGCAGCATTCCCTTTATTATCTCTAATTCTGGTCTTTTGATAACATATTCTATCAGGCTTTGTTTGTCTGTGAAGACTTTGAACTCATCCTCATTTTTGAAGGACAACTTTGCCAGATACCGAATTCTTGGCTGGCAGTTTTTCTCTTTCAGTACTTGAAATACATCAAATCACTGTCTTCTCGCCTCCATGTTTTCTGATGAGAAGTTGGTACTTAATCTTTTCAAATGTCCCTTATATGTGATACTTTACTTTTCTCTTGCTGCTTTCAGAATCCTCTCTTTACCTCTGATATTTCTCATTCTGAACAATAGGTGTCTCAAGGTAGTTCTATTCAGATTTATTCTGTTTGGATTGCATTGTCCTTCTTGGAAATTGATATATAATTCTTTCATAAGGGTTGGAAATTTTTTGGTCATTATTTCCTCAAATATTCTTACTGCTCTTTTTCCATTCTCTTCTCCTTCTGGGACACTAATAATGTGTGTTTTTGTGTGTTTTGCATTGTCTTTCAATTCCCTAAGATACTGTTCCATTTTTTTCTATTCTTTTTTCTTTCAGTTCTCCTGTTTTCCAGTTCAGAGGTTCTATCTTTGAAATCACTAATTCTGTCTTCAAGCAATTCAAATCTGCAATTATGTGCCTCTACTGTATTTTTAATCTCATCCATCATGTCTTTCATTCCCATAAAGTTGGTGACTCTCCTTTACAGATTTTCAAATTATTCTTTGTGCTCACCCAGTGTCTTCTTTATTTCTTGTATCTCTTTAGTCATATTTTTCTTTCAATTCTTTGAATTGATTATGAATGCTTTGTGATTACTTTGATTAATTGTCCTAAATCCTGTATCTGTTCAGGGTATTTGAGTTGTTCCATTGGCTAAGCCATCCTTTCCTGTTTCCTAGTACAGCTTGCAACTTTTTATTGATGTCCAGGCATCTAATATATTGTTGTCTTTACTTTGATGGCTAATTTCTCTCTCTTGCTTATTGTCTTTATTCACAAATCTTCTTTGATTTTTGGTTTAGATTATTCTAAGTCTGTAAAATTACCCAGCTTAAGTTATCAAAATAGTTCCAGGACCTCACTAATTGTGTGCAAATTTTCTCCTAGGAGTTAATATACAGAGAAGACCAAAAACATTTTTTTGCCCATTCAATTTCCAGAAGGGCCAGCATATTGTACTCATTGTTGTACTTTTCCACAAAGGTGTTTCATGTTCCATTTTCCCATGTTTTCTTCTGGTCAGTGCCAAGATTTAAAGCAGGTTTTGCTGGCCAAATTCAATGAAGAAAAGCCTCCCAACTTCCCCTACCTTTTCCCTTGTAACAGCTGATGGGTGTGTGTGTTTGGGGAAGATCTGTGCCCTCTCAGTCACCTGCAGTGAGCCAGGGGTTTTAACCAGAGGTTAATATCTTGGAGGTGGGGGAGCAAACCCCTTCCCAGCCACTATGGGGGTTTGGTAACTCACATTTGTTGTTTTGGGTTTTTTTGTCTGTCTGTACCTTTTCCTCCTGGGAGTTGTGAAGCACTGTCCTTGTCAGCTGACCCCCAAAGCAGGTCCTGTGTGCAGCTCTTTGACTCTTTCTCCTTTGTTTTTGTGAGAAAGTTGAACACTGCCTACCTAATCTGATGCCATCTTCCTACCTTTCCTAGATTTTTGGGCAACTTGAGGCAAGGCATTTTATGAGATGGTAAAAATAGTGGTGTGAGAGTGGTATGGGGAGAGAGGGACAGGTTTGTGGGAATATAAGTTTAAAATCTTAGACATTATAAAATTCTGTCACTCATTTGATTGTTTGACTTCTTTTTCTCTGTCTTCTTCTACCATCAGCCTCTAGCATGCTCCATCATTCTCAACCTCTACCTCACTTAATTCTGCTTCTCCCTTAGCTTAATTACCAGCTATTCTCTTTCCTTTCAACAATGAGTTCCTTGAAAGACTAATCAGCACTCACTGGTACCACTTCCCCTCATCCTACCTCCTCACTTACTATCTGTGATCTGATATGTGGTGCAAAAATATAAAACTTGATTTCACCATTCCCCTTCTTTTCTGACATAATGATTACCAAGGACCTATAATGTGCAATTGCAAACTGAGGATGGGGCCAAACTCACATATGTGTTCCATTTGGTCAGCTTTTTCTTCTGCATTGCTGAATGTAACACTCCAGTTTCCAGCCACAGTTGCCTTGGAGACATCTGTGACTGCCCAGGATTATCACAGACAAACCACCCAAAGGGCATACACATGCTCAAAGTATTACTAAGTGGCCATAATAAAGGTGTTTTGTAACTATTTGAGATCCTGCCAACTCTCAAGTAGTTCAGCCCTGTTAAAAAGTTTTAAATAATTATCAATGATTTTTTCTCAAGAACACTTCCTACTTTTCTTTTTTTAAAAGATTTATTTTATTTATTTATCCCCCCACACACATTGTTTATGCTCACTGTCTGCTCTCTGTGTGCTCTCTGTGTTTGCTAGTCTTCTTTTTAGGAAGCACCTGGGACTGAACCTGGGATTTCCCATGTGGGAGGGAGGAACCCTATCACTTGAACCACCTTTGCTCCCTCCTTGTTGTGTCTTTCATTGTGTTTGTTTCTTTGTCTCCTCATTGTGTCATCTTGTTGTGTCCTCTCATTACATCAGCTCACCACACCAGCCCATCATGCCAGTTTGCTGTCTTGCTTTTCTATTTAGCGGGCACCAGGGACCAAACCTGGGACCTGGCATGCAGTAGGTGGACACCCAACTGCTTGAGCCACATCCGCTTCCCCATCTCCTTTTCTCTTTTATGTGACAATTCATCTTTCTGCCTAAATACCAAGCTCATTCTTAATGATTCCATTACAAACTCATTCTACTTCCACAGTAAGACTGTTTTTTTTCCCCCCAAATATCAGAATAAGTTTAAATAGAAATAAATAAGTCTTATTATGGTCCAAAACTTTCATCAAATGAAACTAAGAAAGTCAGATTTTTTAAAAAAAAGTTAGAAACTACATAGTCAATTCAGATCAACCAAACTTGTACAGAACTGATGGGAAAATACATTGCTGTATTAAAGCACTCATTCATATTTTTTACTGAATCAAGAAGTCATACATCTTTTTTTTTTCTTTTACATCAACTTTTAATGTATCTGTGTGCAGTGGCAAAATCACAGTATATGAAGTTTACCTTAGGCACAATTATTTTTTATTGAAAATTTTAGAGTAATGACTTTTCTTGCACAATGTTAATTATTTCTATAATATAATTATGCATTTTGATTTAGGAATTTTAATGAATATTTGAAAGAGAGATGTGATTTGGAGTTTCATTAGCTATCTTGTTCTCAAGGTCTTGTTCAAAGAAACCAGAGACTGAATGTGTAGTTTAAAGAACAAAAGACTAGAGGACAGGAAATCTTGGCTCTAATATTTAGGATCTGTTACTCCCAGGCACCTTCCACTAAATCTTTCTAAGTGTCCATTTTTTCATCTGACAAATGAGAAAAATAATATCTGTCTTGTTATTCTTCATTCAGGTGGATTTTCAGAGACAGTTATAATCCCAAATATTATAAATCCTTGACAAGGCATTTGGCTCAATTGTTGACTCACACAATCTTGGTCCTAGGCAACTAAAAACTACAATTGATTTTAGCTTTTATTCACATCATTTTATGTGCAATTTTTGTGCCCTTTTGCTGTATAGAGTTTAGGTTCAAAATAAGAAACTCCAAAGGAACAGAGTTGATAGAACATCCATTCACATCTCTTAGTATCCTTCATTCAATCATATCTTTTTCATTTTTCTTGAAAAACAAAATAACAGTTTTAAATTTTCACAGAGATTTAAAGTATGCTTGAGGGAATCTTAGACTTTTTGATAAATATGAGTATTTGAAAGATCAATCTCTTGCATTCAGGCAAGTGAAAAGGACTCCTGACACAATTCATTCAAATATGCCCAACTTGTGCCATTTAGGAATGAAGAAGAACAGGAATAAGAAAATGGAGTAGGGGGTTAATAGCAGAGAGTAACAAAGTAGAGGAAAAGCAATCAACTGTTCAGTGTTTAGGGTTTGCCTAGGGACTGTATTGAAAAACAGAAAAGTTGTACCTGCAATGGATACAAAAATCAGGAAGCTGGAACCAAACAAAGGAACTGGGTTTCTGAGGAAAATTAAAGGTAACAACCCATTTGTAGAGACAATGATGATGTTACTTCCTACTAATTTAAGAAGAAAAACTCTTTGAAATATCACACCACAGGCTTTGATCACTATGAATGCATTTCTGAACATTCATCTGACATCAAGATTTTACTTATCCCAACACAATTTTGTGACTGCAAAACTATAGGCTTTAATAACTGCAGGATGACCAATGTCTATTATGATGGTTTGGAGCTGGGAGGACATCAGAAGATCATATTCTTAGAACTATTCCATTATTGTGAAGGTAAACCTGCTGAAGCCAGGAAATTTTGATTCAGTTACTTCAGTTAAGGGTCTTTGATTATATTACATGACCCAGGAGGGGATTTAATCCTCTTAATGGAGTCCTTTATAAATGGCAGAATAAACAGCTGCAAAAAAAAAAGAAAAGAAAAAAGCTGCAGAGACAGAGGAATGCAAAAGCTGAGAGAAAGGCACTTAGAAAAAGAAGCTGAAATCAATGGAACACAGAAACTGAGAGGAAGTCACTTTAGCCAGAAACTGAAAGCAAAGAGGCCTGAAGGAGAGGGCAGAAATAAGCCAACACACTGCCATGTGCCTGATTGTCCACAGCTGCAGCTTGGGTAGAAAGCATTTCCTGATCACTTGGTTACTTTCATGGTCTCAGAAATGTAAGCACACCACCTAGTAAATCCCCATTGTAAAGCCAACCTATTTCTGTTATATTGCCTTGGTAGCTTTTATCAAACTAAAATAGCTATGTTGGATTGAACAAGACTATTGAAAAAAAGAGATGAATATACTCAGATGGGGACTAAAGGAAATAAGTTAAGGGTCATTGAGAATCAGTATTTAAAAATGAGGACTAACTATGGATGCAGGAAAACTACATGGGTGTTGAGCAGAGGTAAGTAATTTTTCCTTTGAACAAATGTATCCTGAGTAAGAAATGTTCCTAGAGGTGGTGTATTAGTCAGCCAAATGGGTTCTGATGTAAAATACCAGAAATCTCTTGGCTTTTACAAAGGGTATTTATTTGGGGTAGAAGCTTACAAGTACCAGGCCATAAAGTGTAGGTAACTTCCCTCACCAAAGTCTGTTGCCATGTGTTGAAGCAAGATGGCTGCCAAAGTCTGCAAGAGTTCAGGCTTTTTCTTCCTCTTAATGCTCCATTGTTACAGCTTCTTGCAATATCAGCTGTAGGCTGGGATAAGTCTTTTCTCTCTACTGGGGCTTGTTTCTTTCAGGCTCAGCTGCTCTACTCTATCCACAAGGCCAGCTGTAATCTATCAGATGAATGACTTGTCTGTCTTCCTGAGGCCTCTGCCATGTCTAATGGAGCCTTCTTTCTTTCCTCTTGTATTGGCTTTTCTGTGTATTTACTTCCTGGGGCTCCAGCATTAAAAATTCCAACTTAACTCCTCAGCCTTGTAGTTTTCTCTGTGAGTCCCTGCTCCCCAAGGGGGCGGGGACTCAACATCCTACTGATGTGACCCAATCAAAGCCTTAATCAAAATTTAATCAAGCAAAAGTGAAATCTCTGAATCAAATATAATCTAATATGCCTAGAGGAACAGTCCAGTTCATAAACATAATCCACTATCAATTTTTGGAATTCATAAACAATGCCAAACTGCTATAGGTGGTAACAATATTGAATAGTATTTTGTTATCCTCCAGGATACCTAAGGCAATGAGGATATGGTAGAAATTCATCAATGACTTAATTGGGGTTTTATTTAATTTTTTATCATCTGGTAGATTATTTATTCAACAAACATATATTACCTTTATTGCATCTTATGTTTTACATACTAGAAAAATAGAGATGAACTTGACACTTGCCTACCCTGAACAGCCATATACAAATATACAATCCTAATTCACAAGCAAGGAGTTTTAATTTTGAAAACAGAAAAAAAAAAAAAAAGTTTGCAAGGTTACATATAAAAATCATCAGGAAGTTTGTCATTGACAGTTTTATCAGATAGTTATCTTGGAACCTCTGTATTTTAAAAAAATACATCATTTTTATTATCTTTGTGGAAGATAGAACTAATGCAGTATATTATTTTTCATAAAATCTAAAGGTTACTCTAGCAATATTTATTGGAGAAATCTCTTGAGTACAAATAATTTTCTCTTGAGAATAATGGCCGTTTACCTTGCTTTAAAAAGATCTATTTGAATGCATTATCACTGATTTTGTTTTTCCATACACCTTCAATTTATGATGAGAAATGAATTATAATGTTTTTCTTATACAAAGGTGGACAGTGTTGTCAATCTGATTCATGTACACTAGACTGTTTCTAATAACAAAAATAATAGTATAATAAAGCCAGAAAGCTAGAAGGAAATTTTGAATTATCAATTCAGAATGCTACAGCCTATAACTTTTCAAAAGATGGAAGAGTCTCTAAACATTTTAAGGTTATTAAATGTAAACTTTCATGTAATTTCTTTTGCTATTTATGCCTAACATTTGCTGCTGGCTTCATCAATTATATAACTAAATAAATCTTTCACTCTCAAGTGATTTTTCTCTCAAATCGCAAGGTATGCATCCGGGTAGATGGGATAATGTAGAATACTAAGAGGCAAAAAATTCCCATTAATGAAGGTAATATTACAGCTTTCAAATTTGAGATCAACCCTGTCTCCCAACCAAACCAGAATGAACACACACTTTAATTTATAATCATCAGTTAACTTCAAGATATAAGGCTGATATAATAGCTATTCACTCTAAGGTTATTCTGTCCAACTAGAGTCATGATAATCACCCTGTATATTTCAGGAAACAAGGAAAACTAAATATTACCAAAAATCAAAAGTATCATCAGGATGTGGGCTAAAATATAAGGTTATTGAGAAAATAAATTAGAAAACATGAATATAGTTAGCAGGAAATAAAGATATGAAAGCTACATTCCCAAGTTGCAGTTAAGATATGTAAGTATGTTCTACAGAAGACAGAACTAGAGAAACAGCTCATGAACACATATGCTGGTGGTAGTGGTTTTGCTGGTGGTGGCAGTAAGTTATTTCCTCTATCTGACTTTGGGTTTTAGATTAATCCTAGCCTACTGAAATATGTGCAACTAACATTCTACCCTGCAGAGTTCCAGCAGAGTCCATGCTGGCAAGACTTCTGATTGATTACTCACTGGAGACTTCACCAACTATAGATGTGTGACACATATACATTTGTTATGAACTAATTGTGATTATATATAAGGTCTAGTATGACTTAGCACTGATATCCAGACATAACCAAGGCTCTTTTTATGTTATTTTATATAGGAAGTGATTAAATATTTAAAATGAATTATTCTTTGGGAGTTCATATAATAATGCAGATTTTTGGCATTCTGTAATCAAGAAATGTGATATGTGCCCTGAAGCCTACAACCTGGTAATCAAAGAAAATTTAATATAAGACAGCAATGGTAATTGAAATCTTTCTGTCAGAAACTGGTTATTTCTAAATTGATATCACAAATGAAAAAGGGAAAATTAAGCTAATCAGTATTCTAAAGACTCAAAACAAAAATGCATGTTTAAAATTGCGCCTTAATAATATAATTTTTTAAAATATTGAAATGTATCTTGAAAAAGGAATTGGAGACAACCAGCAATATGAAAGCAGAGTAAAGAGCTCCTAGAATCAGCTCCTGCTATGGGGCAGTTGGCAATCTCCCAAAGCTATCTAGAGTACTTGTTTGGGGCTCCGGGAGACCAGAAGTGCATCCTGCAAACATCCTTGAAAGAATGGAAGGAGAAGACTGCCCATCTGCAGAGAAGATTCATAAGTAGAACACTCCATGCCAGGGAGGCTGGTGCCCATCCTCCATGGGAGTCACAAGCCGCATCGGGAGCTGTTTCATGGCTGGATTTGAAAGCTCCACTTCTCAAAATGGGGAAGGAAGAGACAGTTGGGCACCAACTTCAGCTACTGATTAGTAAATTCAACAGGCTAAAGTATAATCCTAAGAAGAGCTAAAGTTTGAACCTGTTCAAGTCAGAAAGAGGCCGGTGATTGCCATCTTAATTCTGAGCCTGACATGAGGGGAAGTGGGGCTGACTGAAAACCACAGTGCTGGGAGGGACCGGCTTTTTCCATCTAGATCAGATTGCCAATCTAGCCTAAGTCCCAGGCCCATCTTGGGCAGGGAGGAAGCTGGGGGGAACTGCGCCAGCCTCTCCAGGAATTTACAGGCCACACCATGGAGGCTGGTGATCATCCAACTTTGGTAGCACAAGCCACCCCAGGAGCTATTCTGTGGCAGTAATTGGAAGCTCCATTTCCCAAAAACAGGGGAGGAAGAGACGGTTGGCCAAAGATTTCAGCTACTGATTAGTAAATTAGGCTGGTTAAAGTATAACCCTAAGAAAAGTTAACTTTGAGCCTGTCCAAGTCAGAAGGAGGCCTGTAGTGGCCATTTTGACTCCACCCCCAGCATAAAGGGAAACCACGTTTCTCTCACCCAGATTGGCCTGTAACCATAGCCTAGGCTTCATCCCCAACTCTAGCAAGGAGGAAGCTGATGGGCCCTGCACCAGCCTATCCGGTTAACTGCAGGTACATTTAGCTGCCACAGACTGAATAATCGGAAGACTACCTGGGCAACTGTGGTCATTTTGGACCTGCACTGCATAGATTGCTGCCAATGCCTGCAGCTCCTTCCCTACACCAGGTAAGGGAGAAAGGGGCATGAAGCTTCATCAGTCTCTTTGGGCAACTGCAGTCTAGGCCTGCATGAGTGGGATTATTCCTCACAGCTGTGGCTCTGTCCTTACCCCTGGCGAAGGAGAAAGTTGGGAGAAACTTCATTGGCCTTTGGGGCAATGAGGACAGCTTATAACACCAACTACATCTTTGGCTCCTACTACACAACCAGCAAGGGAGAAAGGACAGGAAGCCCTAAACTAAGGAGAAAAACTACATCCAGAATAAATACTCTAGTAAGCCAGATGCCAATACACCAACAAAAACTTACAATCCACACCAAGAAACAGGAAGATATGGTCCAGTTAAAGGAACAAGATAAGCCTCCAGATGGCGTAAAGAAATTTAGACAACTGATCGTAGATGTTCAAACAAATCTCCTTAATAATTCAATGAGATGGTTAAAGAAATTAAGGACATTAAGATAACATTGGATAAGCACAAAGAAGAATTTGAAAATATTCATAGAAAAAATAGCAGACCTTATGGGAGTGAAAGGTGCAATAAATGAAATTTAAAATACACTGGAATCATATAATAGCAAATTTGAGGAGGCAGAAAAAAAGGATCGGTGAGCTTGAAAAAATGGCTTCTGAAAGTGAACATACAAAAGAACAGATGAAAAAAAGATTGGAAAAACTTGAACAAGGTCTCAGGGGAACTTAAGGACAGCAAGAGGAATGTAAACATACTTGTCATAAGTGTCCCAGAAGGAGAAGAGAAGGGAAAAGGGGCAGAAGGAATATTGGAAGAAATAATGGTAGAAAATTTCCCAACCCTAATGAAAGATGTAGATATCCATGTCCAAGAAGCATGATATACTTCCATCCAAAAAAAAAATCTGAATAGACCAACTTCATGACACATACTAATCAGAATGTCAAATGCCAAAGACAAAGAGAGAATTCTGAGAGCAGCAAGAGAGAAGCAATGCATAACATATAACAGATACCCAAGAAGATTAAGCGCTGATTTCTCACCAGAAACCATGTAGGCAAGAACACAAGGTATGATATATTTAAGATACTGCAAGAGAAAATCTTCTAGCCAAGAATCTTATATACGGCAAGATTGTCTTTCAAAAGTGAGGGTGTGTTTAGAATATTCACAGATAAGCATAAACTGAGAAGGTTTGTAACCAAGAGACCTGCTTTGCAGAAAATACTAAAGGGTGTGCTCCAGCCTGAAAAGACAGGAGAGAGAGAGAGGCCTGGAAGAGAGTCTAGAAATGAAGATTATATCAATAAAAGTAACTAAAAGTGTCAAAAGAGTGATAAAAATAAAATATGACAGATAGATCCCAAATATTCAGGAATAAACTTACCCAACGATGTAAAGCACTTGTATTCAGAAAACTACAACTTATTGTTAAAAGAAAAAAAAAAAAGAACTAAATAATTGGAAGAACATTCCATGCTCAAGGATTGAAAGACTAAAATATCATTAAGACCTCAAATCTACTCAAACTGATATACAGATACAACGCAATCCTGATAAAAAAAAATTCTACCAGCATTGTTAAATAAAATGGAAAACATGATTATCAAATTTATTTGGAAGGGTAAAGGGTCCTGAGAAGCCAGAAACATCTTAAAAAGGAAAAGCGAAGTTGAAAGACTCATTTCTGGACTTTAGTCATATTACCTAGCTACAATGGTAAAAACAGCATGGTACTGGCATTAAGACAGACACATAGACCAATGGAACTGAATTGATGGTTAAAAAACAGACCTGCACATCTGTGGTCAGGTGATTTTTGACTAGCCTGTCGAACCCACACACCTCGGGCAGAAGAAAATTTAGGAAATTATTTTCAAGACCTGGTGGTAGGTGCTGGATTCTTAAAGGAGATAAGAGGAGGACTAAGATGGACTACTGATATTTAATGTAAGTAGAAGTTTTAATTAGGTGTACTGTGAAAGTGTGGAAATGTACAGAATTGATGGTAACACGTTATAGTGAGCAACAACTGGTTTATATATAGGGTTGTGGCTAAAAATGGTAGTCTAGGTATGTAAATGCCAATTGACAGAAAGCTAAAGAATAATCTAAGGACTGAATAGCAAAGTAAACCGGAGGTGGATGAGAATAGTGTTTGAGGGTACAGATGCAAGAGTGTCCTTTGTGAGCTAGAGCATATGTACATTAGTATTGCAGGGTGGTGGGAATGTGGAGAAGCAAGGAAAAAGTACAAGTAAAGTGACCCATGGAGTGTGGTTAACAATAGTAATGTAATATTCTTGCATCTATGCCAAAGATATACTGTGTTGATAATGGGGGAGTATGGAAAATGTGTGCCAAATGTATGCTGTGGAAGTGGTAATAATCGGATATTATCTCATAATCTGTAACAAATATTCAACCACAATGTGCTGTGTTGATAGAGTGGTGTTGTTTGGGAATTCTGAACATGTGGATGATTGTTTTGTAAATTTACAACTTCTGTCATAAAAATATATTTTAAAAATACTAATAAATATTTTAGTATTAATACACCAAATGTAAGATAAGGACTATAATTAGCAGTAAGATTTTGACAATATTCTTTCATAATTTGTGATAAATGTCTCACGACAATGTAAGGTGTTGGTGGAGGGTTGATGAATGGGACCCGTGTATGACGTTATGAATGTTTGCTTTGTAAGTTCATAACTTTTACTATACACTTATTGTTTATGTGTGTTCATGAATAATCGATATATAAAATAATAATAGGGTAGGTTGGGGGGAAATACTTTGGTTAGTAGTAATATTTTGCGTATGCTCTTTAATCATTAGTTAAAAACGTTTCACAACAATGCAAGGTATTGTTGGTAGGGCAAGGTATGAGAACCCTGTATGATATTATGTATGTTTGTTTTGTAAGTTCACAACTATTACTATGCACTTATTGTTTATGTATGATCATGCACGAGTGATATACTTCAATAAATTTTCTAAGAAATTAAAAAAAAAAACACAGTAAGGCTGAATTATAGTACTGCTGGATCACAATTGAAGATACCAAGTTTTAATTTACTGACTTCAAACATACACTAGAACATATATATAAACAAAGAACTGTTCCAACATACTCCAGTTAACCACCTGAGGCTCAAGGAAACAGCAATCTTCTTTTCAAGTAAGATTTCCAATGTTTTAAACTTCTAAATCCAAAATTGATTTAGGTGTAACTCATATTATCATATACTAAATTTGTGGAGCATTGAAAGAGATGTAATAAAAAGCACACAAATATTAAAAAAAAGGAATTTGAACTTTTTGTGCTTTCAAAATATTTTTGATAGCATATATATGTATATATATATGTAAGGGAACATATATATGTGTGTGTATATATATATATGTATATATATGTTTTCCCATTATCTCAACAATGAATTAGACAATTCACTGGTTTTAGTTACATTCACAGGGTTTTGTTACCATTTCCATCACCCATTACTGAAGCTTCTCTCGCTCTAGATACTCCATAAAAATTAAGCATTAACTTCTCATTCTCACATCCACCCAGTCTCTGATAAACTATATTCTAGTTTCTGATTTTATGAATTTGCATTTTCTAATTTTTTCATATAAGTAAGATCATATGGTATTTGTTTTTTGTGTTTGGCTTATTTCACAAAATATGATGTCTTCAAGATTCATCCATTTTGTCACAGGTATCAGAACCTCATTCATTTTACTGCCCAAAATACTCCCTTGTATATACATGCCACATTTTTTACCCATTAATGTGTTGATAGATAATTGGGATTGTTTGTACTTTTTGACAATTGTGAATAAGTCTGATATAAATATCTACGTGGTAGTTTGAGTTTTTGTGAACCTAATAAAATTATGTTCTTTAATTGGTCCGTTCCTCTGGATGTTGGGTCATTTTATTGGATTGGATTCAGTTGAGGGCCATTTGATTGGATTCCTTAGGTGGGGTGTGGCTCAGGGTGGGTCTTGGTCCTCTTGGTGTAGTCCTTCATAAACAAGAGAAAGAAGTCCACAGAAACTGAGAGAAATGCCCAGAATCTGAAAGAGAAGTGTATGGCAGCCAGAAGTTGAAATCACTGAAACATAGAAGTTGAGATGAATCATTGATGCCAGAAGCTGAAAGAAGAAGCCCTGAGACAGTGAGCACAAACAATGGGGGGAGTGAGAAAAAAATAAATATACTAAATTTTAAAAAGAAAAGAAAAGAGCGGAGAGATGAGCAGATGCTGTCATGTGCCTGATTATCCACAGCTGCAACTTGGAGAGAAATCATCTCCTGATGATACCTTGATTTGGACACTTTCATGGCCTCAGAACTCTAAGCTTATGTTAATAAATCACAATTTATAAAAGTCAACCCATTTCTCGTAGTTTGCCTTGGCAGCCTTTAGCATGCTAAAACAACCAGTATCCATGTATCTGAGTACATGTGATCAGTTCTTTCGGGTATACACAGAGAAGTGGGTTTCACAGGTCAAATGGCAATTCTATTTAAAACTTATAAGGGGCTGCCAAACTGTTTTCCAGAAGAGCTGCACCATTTTACATTCCCACCAACAATGTAAAAGTATTCCTAATTTTCCACATCCTTTCCATCCCTTGTTATTTTACATTTTCCTAATAGTAGCCATTCTAGTCCATGTGAAATGACATCTCTCTGTAGTTTTGATTTGCATTTCCTTAATGTCTAATGATTTTGAGCACATTGTCCTGTGCTTCTCAGCCATTTGCATATCTTTTTGGAGAAATTTCTATCCAGGTCTTTTGTCCATTTCTTAATTTTTTGTTTGATTTTTATTTTTGAACTATAAGAATCGCTTGTATGTTCTGGATATTAAACATTCATCAGATATATGGTCTGCAAATATGTCTCCCATTCTCTAGGTTGTCCTTTTAGTTTCTTGAAATAATCCTTTGATGCACAAAGATTTTAATTTTGAAGAAGTCCCATTTCTCTATTTTTCCTTTTGTTTCTTGGGCTTTTGCTATAAAGTCTAAGAAGCCATTGCCCAACACAAGATCCTGAAGACCCTTCAGTATGTTTAATTTGAGGACTTTTATAGTTCTAGTCCTTATATTTAGATCTTTGATCCATTTTGAATTAATCATTGTATATGGTGTGAGGTAGGGTTCCACCTTCATTCTTTTGCATGTGGATGTATAGATTTTACAGAAACATTTTTGAAGAGATTATTCTTACCCACTGAGTGGATGTGGCACTGAGGTCAAAATCAATTGGCTGTAAATATGATTTTATTTCTGAAATCTCAGCTTGATTCCATTGTTCTATATGTCTGTTCTTCTGCAAGGACCATGATGTTTTGATTACTGTAGCACTGTAGTAGGTTATAAAATTGGGAAGGACCAGTCCTCCAACTTCATTCTTCTTATTTCCACGTGGTTTTGGCTATTCAGGACTACTTCCCCTTATATAAAAATTTGATGGTTGCCTTTTCCATTACTGCAAAGAAGGCTCCTGGAATTTTGATTGGGATTGCATTGAATTTGTAAATCATGATGGGTAGAATCATCATCTTAACAATAGTCTATCAATTCATGACCACTGAATGGCTTCTCATTTATTTAGGTCTTTCTTTGCTTCAGTAATGTTTTGTAGTTTTCTGTGTACCTCTCCTTTATATCCCTGGTTAAATTTATTCCTAGCTATTTGAATCCATTCATTGCTATTGTAAATGGAGTTTTTTCTTCATTTCTTCTTCAGATTTTTCATTACAAGTATATAGAAACAGCACTTATTTTTACATCTGGATATTGGACCCTGAAAATTGGTTATTCATTTTTTAACTCTATGAACTTTATTGTGGATTTTTCAACATGTTTCCTATATAGGAACATGTCAGCTGCCAAAAAGGGGGAAATTATACTTCTTTTCCAATTTGGTTGCCTTTTATTTCTTTGTATTGTTAAATTGCACTGGCTGGATTTTCCAGTAAAATGTTGAATGATAGTGGTAACTGTGGGCATCCTTATATTGTTCTTGATCTTAGGGGGAAAGCTTAAGTCATTTACTATTAAATATGATGTTAGCTGCAGTTTTACATATGTACTCATTATCAAGTTAAAGATATGCTATCATTTAACTAGGTTTCTGAGAATTTTCATCAAGAAGAAATGTTGGATTTGGATAAATGCCTTTTCTGGGTCAATTGAGATGACAAGGTGGTTGTGTTCCTTCATTCTATTAATGAGGTTTATTACATCAATTGATTTTCATATGTTGATCCACCCTTGCATTTCTGGGATAAATCCTAATTGAATATGGTGTATAATTCTTTAAATGTGCTGTATGATTTGGTTTGCTGGTATTGGGTTTAAGATGTTGTCTCATAAGGATATTAGTCTGTAATTTTATTTTCTTTTGATATCTTTAGCTGGCTTTAGTTTCAGCATGATGCTGACTTCATAAATTGAGTTCATAAAGTGTTCAATCCTCTAGAATATTTTGGAAAAGTTTGAGTAGGATTGGTGTTCATTACTTTTTGAATGTTTATTAAAACTCACCAGTGAAACCGTCAGGTTCTGTGCTTTTCTTTTTTGGGAAGTTTTTTATTTATGATTCAAATTCTTTACTTGTTATTGGTTTGTTAAGATAATAATCTAGGGTCTGAATAATACAGTGAACCCAGAGGTGGATGTGAATTTTGTTTGATGGTACAAATGGACGAGTGTCCTTCTGTGATCTAGTGCAGATGTACGCCACTATTGCAGGGTGGTAGGAATGAGGAAAAGCATGGGAAAAATACAATTGGTGTGACCTATGAACTGTGGTTAACAGCAATACTGTAATATTCTTGCATCAATGCCAAAGATGTACTATGTTGATGATGAGGGGTTATGGAAAAAGTATGCCAAATATATGCTGTGGACCATGGTTGGAGGTAATAATCTGATGATATTATCTCATAATCTGTAACAAATATTCCACCACTGTGTGGGGTGTTCTTGAAGGGGTGTTGTATGGGAATTCTACACATGTGCATGATTGTTTTATAAGGTCACAACCCCTGTAATATATATAATATTGGGGGGGAAATACACCAAATGTAAGATATGATCTATAGTTAGTAGTAATATTTTGATGATGCTCTTCCATAGTCTTTAACAAATGTTTCACAACAACGCAAGGTATTGGTAAGGGGGTGATGTTTGGGACCTCTGTATGATGTTTTGCATGTTTATTTTGTAAGTTCACAATTGTTGCTATAACTTAATGTTTATGTATGTCCATGTATGAATGATATACATTCATAAAAATATTTTTTTAAAATTTTAATAGCATGCTCTTAAAATCTTTTTTATTTTGGAGTGGTTGGTAATAATGTCCCCATATTCATTTTCTGTTATTTTTACTTATTTCATTGTCAGTCTAATTAACTTTTGCTAATTTTATTGACCTTATCAAAGAAACTAATTTGGTTTCATTGATTTTCTTTTTTTTTTTTTTAATTAATTCTCTATTTCATGTATCTCCCCTCAAATCTTTATTATTTCCTTCCTAAAATAACTTTGGGTTTAGTTTGTTCTTCTACTTCCTCCGGGTGTGAGGTTAGGTCTTTGATTTAAGAACTTGCTTATTTTTTAATGTATGCATTTAGAGCTGTAATTTTCCCTCTCAACACTGCCTTTGCTGCATCTCACAAATTTTGGAATGTTGTCTTTTTGTTTTCATTTACCTTAAGATATTTCCAAATTTCCCTTGTGATTTCTTTTAGACTTATCTGATGGTTAAGAGTGTGTTGTTTAACTTACACATTTTTGTAAATTTTCCAGTTCTTTCTCTGTTAATGATTTCTAGCTTCATTTCATTGTGGTTGGACAATTTCAATCTATAAAATATTTTTGAAATTCGTTTGTGACTTTAACTATGTTCTATCCAGGAGCATGACCTATGTGCAGTAGAGAACAATGTTCATTCTTTTTTGTTTGGTGAAGCATTCCATCTATGTCTAAATCTAGTTAGTTTATAGGATTGTTCAAGTCTTTTATTTGCTTACTGATCTTCTAACTAGATATTTCTTCCATTTTTGAAAGTGGTGCATTGAAACTTCTTATGCTTAATGTAGAATTGCCTATTTCTACTTTCAAATCTGTTAAGAATTGTTTCATATATTTTGATGCTCTGATTTGAAGGACATATATAATTATAATTGTTATGTATTCTTGTTGAATTGAACCATATATCTGTATATTGTTCCTTTGTAACAGTTTTGACTTAAAGTCCATTTAATATGAATTTATTATAGCTACTCCATCACTCTTTTGATTAAAGTTTGCATGGACTGTTTTTATTTTTCATCCTTATAATTTCAACCTACTTGTTTCTTTGGATTTAAGATGTGTCTTGTAAATGGCTTAGAGTCAAGAAATGCTTTTTATTCTATTTTAACAATTTCACCTTTTGAATAAGGATTTTAATCCATTTGTATTTTAAATAACCGCTGATAGAGTATGACTTTCTTCTGCAATTTTGTTATATTTTTTTCTTTGTGAATCTGATACATTTTTGGTACCTCAATTCTTTCATTATTTACCACTTTCATATTTATTTGCTATTTTAGTGAATTAATTTGTGTCCCTTTTCATTTCTTTCTCTTCATATTTTCTGGATACATTCATTGTGGCTATCATGGGGCTCAAATTTACATCCTAAATCTATGCCAAACTCATATCTTTGATAAAAACTTGCCTTCAATAGCATACCTGCATTATGTTTCTAAACACCTCCATCACCCTCCTTATTGTATTACTTGTACAAATTATATCTTTATACATAGTCCAAAACCCTAGGTTTATCACAACATTTTGTGCTTTTCAATTTTAGAACATTGAACATTTAAGAAGTATAAAGTGGAGTTACATACCAAAAATACAATAAAATATTACTGACATTTATAATTACCAATATGTTTACCTTAACTCTAAATCTTTATTTCTTTATGCTGCTTTGATCTACTGTCTTGTTTCCTTTCCATCCAATCTGAAAACCTCTCTTTAGCACTGCATGTTGAAAAGATAGGGGTGACAAAATCCCTCAGCTTTTGTTTATCTGTGAATTTCTTAATCTCTCCCTCATTTTGAGTGAAACTCTCACCAGATATAAAATTCTCAGATGAAAATTGTTTCCATTCAGCACTTTAAATATTTAGTTCTACTACCCTCTTGCATTCATGGTCTCTGATGAGAAATTAGCCCTTAATCTTCTTGAGGATCCCTTGTATATGACACACTTCTCTTCTTTAGTAGCTTACAGAATTCTTTCCTTTCCATGGCATTTGACAGTTGAACTGCAATATGTCTAGGAATGATTCTCTTTGTCTTTATCTTCTTTGGGGGTTTGTGGAAATTCCCGAATGTGTGTGTTAATGTCTTTCATTAAATATGGGAATCTTAAATCATTATTTATTTGAATATTCCTTCCTTCCTTCCTTCCTTCCTTCCTTCCTTCCTTCCTTCCTTCCTTTTCTTCCTTCTTTCTTTCCTTCATCTTTTTTGGGGACTCACATAATGTATATATTGGTATGCTTGATGGTGTCCCACAGGGTGCGTAGGCTCTGTTCACTTTTCTTTATATATATTTTTCTTTTTTCTCCTCAGCCTAATTCATTGCAATTGTCTTATCTTCATGTTCAGTAATTATTTCTTCTGCAAGGTCCAATCTGCTGTTTAAAACCCCTAAGGATTTTTTTTATTGCAGTTATTATATTCTTCAAGTCCACTATGTGATATCGTTTGTGGATATTAGGGACATCAGAATAGGATTAGTTTGGGGAGGAAGAAAGAGATTTTCATGAATTTGGTACTATTTTTGAGGTGCAATTGAGAGAACTAAAAGTAGATATAAACTAAGTAATTGGATATATGGGTTTGGAGCTTAGAAGAAAGTTTTTTTCTGGAAACATAAAATTTTGAGTAATTTCTTTACAAGTCTGACATATTTCAGCAGTTGTTACTCTTTTCATTTTCTTAATCAGAGAAATCAAGTAATAAGTAGATTGGTTTATCCAACATTGCACAGCTTAAAGTAAGCAGCCTATATTGAAATTCCAGATATCTTGATTCCATAGATAATAATAAACACACACATACATTGCTTCACTTTAGAAATCTGGAGTACACTACAGATACGGATACATGTATTTAAATTCAGGCTTTCTGATTTGTAAAATTCTGTAGCTAATTGACAAGGTGAGGTATGTTTGGGGAAAAAACATGTAAGTCTTGAGTGAAATTAAAATTTTCAAAAATTGTAATTACTTAATTGTCATCATTATAAAAACTTTGATTTCATTTTATTTGATCCAAAAAGCATTATTCCAAAGATATTTCCACCAGTGTTGTTTTCAACTAATGATGCTATTTTAGAATTAATCTTTGCATGTAATGACTGTGAGAAGGGAGAGTTGTTAAAAAAGGTCTTGTCTTGATTTCTGAACATGCCTTAAATGCTGTGCACTTCAGTCTTAGAGCTTTGCAGTATCACTGTTTAGCTAAGTAAGTTAAGCCCAAGCAGGAGCATTTACAGTGTAATATGCACTCAGTTTCTCTTCTTCAGGATTCAAAACTGTAATGACCTAAACTTGGAACCCTAAAAGTTAATGTTTATGTGGGGAAGGGGAAAGTAGTTGGTACTGTCTTCAGCAATTACTATAAATGACTTTGGTATTTACATGTGTTTTTCTCATACATCACATTTGAACTTCACAACATTCCCTAAGGTAAGCTTCCATATTTTTAAAGACTTGAGAGGTTACATAATTTTTGTAAGGCTAAAAAAAACTAAGTTTTAGATTATACCTCAGTTCTTTTAATGATGGAATTTGGCAAAATTTTTCTTAAAAGAGCCAAATAGTAAATATTTAGACATTGAAGGCCTTACAGTCTCTATTACAAATGCTCAAACTTGTCATTGTAGCACAAAAGGAGCCATAAACAATATTGAAATGGATGAGGATGACTGTATGTAATTAACAATTTTATTTCTAAAATCAGGTGGCAAGCAAACCGTCATTTGCCTATATTCTTGACTTTAAAATATGTATGAGAATATAGCAGTCATATGGTTTCTGAAAGTCTTCTTCTGGGATTTCAGAATAGCTAGGAAAAATTTTTAATTACAAATAATACACAGCAAATAGATATATATTAAGAAACATTACAGCCTTAAATATTCCTTATTGACTTCTTTATAAATGTATTTAATTAATTTAACAAAAATATAATCTGTGACAATGAGGACACATTATTTTGGACACTTTCCCACCTAAACACCCAAACTCTGAGGTAAGTTATCAAGGGCCAATATGCAAGCTGTTGTTTGTGGAGCACTAGCCAGCTGTACAATAACATTTATAAAAATATTTATTGTTTACCGAAATGAGTGAACCTCCTAAACTCTGCTTAGTAATAAAATCTTATTTTTTTTTAATTTTGAAAAAAAATTACATTAGAGCTATATAATAGTGGCTTTGAAATGGTTTGGAAGAGAATAGGTGAGTTGGAGGGTAGAGCATCTGAACTTGAACAGACAGGAGAGTAGAAAAAGAATAGAATGGGAAAAAGGGAACAGGGCCTCAGTGAACTGAATTGTAAAACAAAATGTACAAACACATGCATTATAGTGTCCCAGAAAGAGAAGAGAATTGAAAAAGAGAAGTAAAAATATTTGAGGAAATGATAGCCAAAAACTTCCCAGCACCTATGAAAAGCATAACTATCAATATCCAAGAAGGACAACACAACCCAATCAGAATAATTCTAAATAGACTTACTCCAAGACACCTATTATTCAAATGCCAGATGCCAGAGATATAGAGAGGATTCTGAAAAAAGCAAGAGAATAGCAACGCATCACATACAAAAGAAGCTCAATAAGACTAAGTACCAATTTCTCATCAGAAACAATGGAGACAAGAAGGTTGTGCTGTGATATATTTAAGGATCTGAAAGAGCAAACCTGCCAGCCAAGAATGCTTTATCTGGCAAAACTGTTCTTCAAAAGTGAGGGTGAGTTTAAACTCTTCGCAGACAAACAAAAACTGAGAGAGTCTGTTATCAAAAGAGGATTTGCAAGAGATATTAAAAGGAATGCTGCAGTCTAAAAGGAAAAGACAAAGCCAAGAGACTTGGAGAAGAGTGTAGAAATGAAAAATATTAGTAACAGTAATTAAAAGGGTAAAAAGACAGAATAGTAAGATATCCCAATGGAAAACCAAAAGATAAAATGGACAAAGTAAGTAATGCTTTACAAGAATAGCATTGAATGTTAATGGATTGAACACCCAAATCAAAAGAAAAAGAATGACAGATTGCAAAGAAAAAATAAGTATTAGCTACCTAAATCCTCTCCACAAGAGACTCACTTTAGACAGAAAGACACAATCCGGTTGAAAGTGAAATTTTGGAAAAAGATATTAAACACAAATAGTAACCAAAAATGATCAGGAATGGTGATACTAATATATAACAAAATAGACTTTAAATATAAAATTGCTACAACAGATGAAGACAGTCATTATATATTAATAAAAGGGATAATTCATCAAGAATTAACAATCATAAAATGTGTGTACCTAACTTTTGTGCACAAAAATATATGAGACACCCACTGGCAAAAATAAAGAAATAGAACTTGAATAATATGATAAATATGTAGACCTAATAAACACGAATAGAACATTTCATCTCAAATGAGCAGGATACTTTTTTGTCAAGTGCTCATAGTCCCTTCTCTATGACAGATCATATGTTTGGGCAAAAAACAGGTATTGGTAAATTTCCAAAGATTGAAATCATACAAAGTGCTTTCTCTGATCAAAGTTGAATGAAACTGGGAATCAGTAACAGGCACAAAAATAGAAAATTCACAAATATAATTAGATTGTACAAGACAGGCAAATAATCAGAAGGTCAATGAAGAAATTAAAAGATAAATGAGTAAATATCAAAAGATGAATGAAAATGAGAATACAACATATAAAAACTGATGGGTTACAGTGAAGACCGTGCTGAGAGGGGAACTTATAGCCCTGAATACTTAAATTAAAAAAGAAGAAAATACTACAATTGTAGACCTAACTGCACACCTAGAGAAACAAAACCAAAAGTTGTTTAGTCAAGAAGATTTTAAAAAATTAGATAAACTGACTATGCAAAAAACAGAGATGATGCAAATAAATAAAATCAGATATTAGACAGGGGCCATTACCACTGACCCTGTGGAAGTAAAATATTTCATAAAAAGATACTATGAAAAAATTTAAACTAACAAACTAAAAAATGTAGACAAAATGGACAAATTCCTAGAAACACAGAAACGACCTAAACTGACTCTAGAAGAAATAGAAGACCTCAACAAACCAAGTACAAGTAAAGGAATTGAAATAGTCATGACAAACCTCCCAAAGATGAAAAGTATGAGACTAGATGTCTTCATATTTGAATTCTATCAATCATTCAAAGAAGATCTAATACCAATATTGCTTAAACTTTTCCAAAAGCTTGAACAGGAGGAAACCCTACCAAGCACATTCTACGAAGAAAACACAACCTTAATTCCAAATCTAGACAAAGATACTACAGAAAACTTAGATGAATTTCCCTAATAATATACATGCCTAAATCCTCAACAGAATATTGCCTTGATTCCAAAAGCATTTTTCCAAGTATTATACAGTATGCTCAAGTAGTGTTTATCCCAGGTATGCAAGCATGGTTCAACATAAGAAAATCAATTAGTGTGATAGACCACATTAATAAATTGAAGAAGAAAAATCACATGATCTTCTTGATTGACACAGAAAAGGCATTTGACAAAATAGGGCATCGTTTCTTGACAAAAACACCCAGAAAGATAAGAATAGAAGGAAACTTCCTTAACATTCTAAAATGCATATATGAAAAACCCAAGGTAACATTTTACTCAATGGTGAAAGACCAAAAGCTTTCCCACTGAGATTGGGAACAAAATAAGGATTCCCAATGTAACAGCTGTTATTAAATATTGTGCTAAATGTTCTAGCTACAGCAATTAGGCAAGAAAAAAGGCGTTAAAATAGGAAAAGAATTAATTTTTTTGCTATTCACAGATGATATGATCCTATACATAGAAAATCCCCAAATTCCACAACAAAAGTAGAAAAACTAATAGATGAGTTCAGCAAAGTGGCAAGATACAAGAGTAATATGCAAAACTCAGTAACACTTCTAAACACTATTGATGCGCAGTGTGAGGAGGTAGTCAGAAAATAATTCCACTTGCAATAGATATTAAAAAATCAAAAACTGATAAATAAACTTAACCAAGGACTTAGAGGAACTATATTAGAAAATTAGACAACATTGCTTAAAGAAACAAAAGTAGCCCTAAATAAATGAAAGAAGATTCCATGTCCATGGATTGGAAGACTAAATAATATTAAGATGTCAATTTTACTTAATCTGTTTTACAAATTCAACACAATCCCAATAAAAATTCTGACAGCTGTTTTTACAGAAATGGAAGAGCCAATTGCCAAATTTATTTAGAGTGGTAAGGGGCTCCTAATAACCAAACATGTCTTAAAAAGGAATAACAAATTTGGAGTACCCTCACTTCCTGACTTTAAAGCATATTGCTTAACTGTAGTGTTAAATTAACAGAGTACTTGCATAAAGGTATGCACATTGATCAATGCAACTGATTTGAAAATCCAGAAATAGACCCTCACATACACAGTCAAGTGATTTTGATAAGACTATCAAAACCAAACAGCTGAATCAGACAGTCTCTTCAACAAATGGTGCGGTGAAAGCTTAATATCCATAGCTAAAAAAAGTGAAAGGACGCCTATCTCATATCTAACACAAAATTAACTCAAAATGAATCAAGGGTATAAATATAAAAAGCTAGAACCATAAAACTCCTAGAAGAAAATATAGGGAAACAACTTCAAAGTCTTGTAGCAGATGGTGGTTTCTTTAACCTTACATCCAAAATGAGCAACAAAAGAAAATATAGCTAAATGGAACCTTCTCAGAATTAACACATTTGTGCTTCAAATAACTGTGTTAAGAAAGTGAGAAGGCAACCTATTCATTGGGAGAAAATTTTCAAGTACCACATATGTGATAAGGGTCTGATCTCCATTTTATATAAAGAGGTCATTAGACTCAATGACTAAAAGATAAGCAAACCAATTAAAATGTGCAAATGTATGTCTTGAACCGAATTTTTTCCAAAAAAGATATGCAAATGTCCAAAAACACATGAAAAGCTGTTCAATATCAGTAGCTTTAGGGAAATGCAGATCAAAACTACAATGAAATATAATTTCACACCTATTAGAATGTACATTATTAAAAAATAACATAAAAATACAAGTCCTGGAGAGGCTGTGGAGAACTAGGAATACTCCTTCACTGTTTGTGGGAATGTACAAGAGTACACACTCTCTGTAGGACCATTTGGTTGTTCCTAATAAGCTAAGTATGAAATTACCATTATGACAGGGCAACTCCACTACTAAGAATTTATTCAGAAGAACTGAAAGCAAGGATGCACACAGACATTTGCACACCAATGTTCATAGCAGCATTATTCAAAATTGCTAAAATCTGGAATCAAGACAGGTATTCATCAACCAATGAATGGATAAATAAAATCTGGTATGTACATAGGATGAAATACTATTTAATTGTAAGAAGAAATGAACTTGAGATTCATATGACAACATTGGTGAACCTTGAGGACATTATGTTGATGAAATAAGCCAGACATAAAAGGACAAATATTGTATGGTTTCACTAATATGAACTGAATATTATGAGTAAATTTATGGAGTCAAACTGCAGAGTATATGTTACTAGGAGATAGAATGGGAAATTTTAAGGTGGAGCTGATGCTGAAAATATGCAGAATGTTTAATAACTGGGATTGTAAAATTGGGGAAATGGTTAGAACTGATGGTCATACATTTTAGTGAATATAATAAGCACTGCTGATTTATAAATGTGATATTTGTTGAAAGGGGTAGTCTAAGGAGTATACAGTCAATAGAAACAAAGGAAGTGGATAATTGAGGGATTGGACAATATAGTGATTTCAGTCATAGATGATGATTGTGGTTAATAGTAAAAATAAGAGAAAGTTCCTCTATTAGAAGGTGTTAAGAATATGGAGATGTATGAAAAAATACAAGTAACGTAAGATATACATACACTACAGCTAAAAGTAATATTGTAATATTTTTACAATAATGGCAAATAAAGTATTATATCAATGGTAAGGGTCAATAATGGGTAATATAAGGTGTTATTTTTTTTCCTTTTAAATTAATGAAAACATTCTGGAATGTACTGAGTTGATGAGAGTAGAACTCTGCAATGAAACTGAGAGGTACTCAGTGTACACTTTGTATGAATTTAACAAGTCAGGGGACCATATAAAGCAGTGAACCATGAGTTGAATGATGGACTGTGGTTAACAGTACAAATATTAAAATGATCTCTCATGAACTCCAACAAATATACTATACTATTACATGGTGTTATAATCAAATGGTTTATAGGAAAAACACACAAAATATAAGGTATGGACTACAGAAAGCAGTAATATTATAATGATATTCTTTGATCATTTGTAACAAATGTTCACAAGAATGTAAGGTGTTGGTGTTGTGGTGATATATTGGAATTCTGTATGGTATGCATGACTATTTTGTTAATTCACAGCTTCTTCAAAAAAATTTTAAAAATCAGGCAGAGAAGAGGTGAGAGCATCTTAACAGCTGACATGGGTTACAGAATAACTTAGACCAAATGTCAAAGAAGAGCCTTAACACAAAGCCAATCAACAATAAAACCCTAGGTGAAAGGGAAAAAAACTGACTTACAGTGTTAAGAAATCAAAATAATAAGATGCCCTCAAAAGTTCCCTTTATCCTAATAATGTACAGTATGGCTTAGAAGAGATGCACTTTCTCCCTCCTAGGACTAGGGAAAACTGTTCACTGAGGAGCATCTGCTGGAAGGCCAGGAATGTGTGTGTGTGGGGGGCAGAACAGGCTTTTTGGTGTTTTTCCTGCTCCTATCCCCAGAGCCCCTTGGACTTGGTACCCTAAAAGTTAGGGTCCCTGGGCCTGTTTTGATCATTTTAAAATGGGCACTTTAAAATATCTAGAATAAGTTGAACCAAGAATCAAAGTAGAGCCCTAAAACAAAGCCAATCGATAGTAAACCACAAGCAAGGGAGAAATTGACCATCAGCGTAAACTCACCAACATAATCAGCATAAATTACAAACCATACTAAGAAACAGGAAGATATGACCCAGTCAAAGGGACACTTAAACAATCAAGGGAAGACATAGGATTTTAAACAACTAATAAATGATGTAGAAAGATATCTCTTAAATCAATCCACAGAAGTGAAGGGAATATGCTAAAGAGATGAAGAATATTAAGACACTGGGTGAGCATAAAGAAGAATTGAAAAGCTTGTTAAAAAGTTATAGAATTTATGGAAATAAAAGACACAGTGCATGAGATTCAAAATACATTAAAGACATACAAAAACAGATTCAAAATGGCAGAAAAAGGGATCAATGAATTAAGGGATAGGACATCTGAACTTGAAAAGACAGAAAAGCAGAAAGAAAGAATAGAAAAAATGCACCCCTTCTTAGGGAATTGAATGACAGCATGAAGCACATGGTGTCCCAGAAGGAGAAGAGAACAGAAAAGGATCAGAAAGAATATTTAAGGAAATAAAGGATGAATGTTTACCAAAACTTATGAAAAGCATAAATATCTATATCCAAAAAGAGCAATGTACTCCAAACAGAATAAATCTGAATGGATTTCTCCATAGACACATACAATTCAGAATGTTAAATCCCAAAGATGAAGAGAGAATTCTGACAGCTGCAAGAGAAAAGTGATCCAACACATACAAGGGATATCCAATAAGAATTAGTGCAGATTTCTCTTCAGAAACCATGGAGGCAGGAAGGCAGTGGTATGGTATATTTAAGGTACAGAAAGAGAAAAGCTGCCAGCCAATGATTCTTTACTTGACAAAACTGTCCTTCAAAAATGAGGGTGAGTTTAAAGCATTCACAGAAACTGAGAGAGTTTCTCAACAAGAGACCAGCTTTCTAAGAAATATTAAACGTAATGCTACAAACTGAAAGGAAAAGACAGGAGAGAGAAGCTTGGAGGAAAGTGCAGAAAGGAGAATTATTAGTAATAGTGTAACTAAAAGGGTAAAAAGGCAGACAAAATTAAGATATGACATATGAAAACCAAAGGTAAAAAATGATCAAAGTAAATAATGCCTTAAATAGTAGTAAAAGTTAATGTTAATTGAACTCTTCAATCAATGGACTCAACTGGCAAAATGGTAAAAATATGTGAGCCATCTATATCCTGTTTACAACTGAGTCATCTTAGACACAAGGCTAAAATAATTAGAATGTGAAAGCTTACAAAAATGTATTCCATGTGCAGTAGACAAAAAAAAGGAGCTGGCATAGCAACAATAATATTAGAAAAAAATGATTTTAAATGCAAAAGAGTTAAAAGAGTCAAAGAAGGACATTATATATTAATAAAAGGGGATAATTCTCCAAGAAGAAATAACAAACATAAATATGCATGCAGTTAACCAGGTACACAAAAATACATGAGGCAAACACAGGCAAAACATAAAGGAGAAATAGACATGTCTACAATCATAGCTGGACACTTCAATAATCAGTGGGTAGACCATCTAGACAGAGGATCAATAAGGAAACAGAATACTTGAGTAATATGATAAACGAATTAGAACTAACGGACATATACAGAACATTGCAATTCAGAACAGCAGAATATACATTCTTCTCACGTGGTCATGGATCCCTCTCCAGGATAGACCAATATTGATTCACAAGATAGGCCTCAATAAATTTATCATGATTTAAAATATTCAAAGTCCTTTCACTAATCATAATGGAATAAAGTCAGAAATCAGTAAAAGGTGCAGAATGGGAATATTCACAAATACTTGAAGGTTAAGCAACATGCTCTTAAACAATCAGTGGGTCAAAGAATAAATTACAAGAGAAATCAGTAAATATTTTTAGACAAATGTAAAAAGGAACACAACATGAAAACTTATGGGATGCAGCAGAGGCAGTGTTGTCTTTTATAACTCTTGCATTTAAAATCAATTTTGTCTGCCTATTAGCAAAACGTAGATCAAAACTACAATGAGATACCATTTCACTTCTTATAGAAGGTCCATTTTTTTAAATAGTAAATTTTAAAGAAATTTAAAGAAAACTACTAAAAATTTAAAGAAAATTGCTAAAAATTTAAAGAAAATTACTAAAAATTTAAAGAAAATTACTAGTTCAGGACTTGGAGATACAGGAACTCTCCTTAACTTTTGGTGAGAATGTGGAATGGTAAGCTTCTCTGCAAAACAGTTTGGCAAAACCTCAAGAAACTGCCTGTAGAACTGCCGTGTGATCCAGCTATCCAATTACTAGGAATACATTCAGAAGAACTGAAAGCAAGGATGTGAACTGTAATTTGCACACCTATATTCATAGTCGAAATATTCACAGTTGCTAAAATATAGAACCAGCCCAAGTGTCCATCAACTTGAGTGGATAAACAAAATGTGGTATATTTCACTTAATGGAATACTATTTAACTGTAAAAAGAAATAGAATTGGGATGCATATGACAACATGGATGAACCTAGAGGATATTAAATTGAGTTAAATAAGCCATACACAAAAGACGAAATATTATATGGTCTCACTAGTAACTAAATATGATATATAAATGCACAGAGATAAACTCTAGAGTATATATTACTATGAAATAGAAGGTAAGTTAAGAAAGGGTGAGGATGCTTAATGTATTAGCATTATTCCTAAGGTTAGTTTTTAAAGTATGGAAATGAATTGAGTTGAGAGTAACACATTTTAATGAGTATAACTGACACTGGCGATTTATAAATATGATTGTGGATGAAAGGGGTAGTCTGTGGATGTAAATATCAATTGAATGGAAACTAGAGAATAATCTAGGGAATGTATAAGTGATTTGGGTGGTGGATGAAGATTGTGGTTAATAGTATAAATATAAGAAAGCTCTTCTTTTACAAAATGCTAAGAATATGGTGATACCATCCCAAAATCCTCAAGACAGAGGAAAGATCATACATAAAGGGGTGATGTAATTTTGGACTAAAGTAGACTTATTATTCTACTAATGGAATAACATGTAACATTGTTATAAAGACAGTGGTCGCCAGAGATTCTGAGGAGAGGGAGAAGGAAGAATTGGTGTAATATGGGGCATTTGTGGGACATTGGAATTACTCTGCATGACATTGCAGAGTAATGTTAATTGCCATTAAACATTTTGTCAAAACCTATAAAATTGTTCAATGCAAAGTGTAAAACATAATATATAGACCATGGTTAGTAGCAATGCTTCAATATGTGTAAATCAATAATAACAAATGTAACAAAGAAATGAAAGATGTTGTTAATGGGAAAATGTTTTGAAGAGGGAGGGTGTGAGCTGTACAGGAATCCTCTATATTTTGATGTAACATTTATGTAATTTAAATCTCCTTTAAAAATAAATAAGATAAGTACATACATACATACATACATAAACAAATAAATAAAAGACTAAGGTAGTACATGGGAAAATTTCAACTAATGTAACTTATGGACCATAGTTAACAGTAATATTGTAATACTTTGCAGCAATGGCAAAGGTTATATTTTTCAATGCTAAGGGACAACAATAGGTGGGTATAAAGGGATATGGAATTTTTCCTTTGGTAGTAATGAAAATGTTCTAAAAGTAATTGAGGTGATGACAGGAGAACACAAGTCTGTGATGAAAATGAGAGTCACTGAGTGTAAACTTCAAATGAATTATACAAACATGGGGCTGTATAATGCAGGGAATCCATTGGTGGATGATGGACTATGGTTAACAGGTCAAACATGAGAATGTTTTCTCCTGAATAATATCAAATATATAATACTAATATAAGTTGATAATATTTGGGTGGGTTGGGGGAAAATACACCAAAAGTGAGATATGGGCTATAAGTAGTAGTAATATTTTAATGATACTCTAAAATTTGTAACAAATGTTTCACAGCAATGCAAGGTATTGGGGGTGATGAGATATATTGGAGCCTTGTATGATGATATGCGGGCTTGCTTTGCAAATTCATAAATGTTACCACATATTTATTGTTCATGTATGTTCACATCATGAATGATATACTACAATAAATTTTTCTTTAAAAAAGCATTAAAATGACTCAAGAATACATAGAAAATCTGATTAGCTCTTTAACAAGTAAAGATATTTAGTTTGTAATTTAAAATTTCCCACAAAGAAAAGCTCAAGACCAGATGGCTTCACTGACGAATTCTGCCAAATATTTACAAAAGAATTAAATCCTCCAAAAACTTCCAAAAAATAGAAGAGGGAGCACTTCCCACCTCATTCTGTGAGGCTAATATTACCCCAATACCCAAATCAAACATCCCAATGGAAGAAAACTAAAGATCAATATCCTGTATGAATATACATGAAACAATCTTGACAAAATACTATTCAACAGAATTCATCAGCACAGTAAAATGATTATTAGACACAGAAATGAAAAGGTAGATCAACAAAAGAAAATCAATCATTGTAATAGAAAAAAAAGAGAGAAAAAAAACCCACATAATTTAAAAGACATAGAAAAAAACATTTGATAATATCTCACACCTATTCACAATACAAATATTCAATAAACTAAGAATAAAATGAAACTTCCCCATTCTATTAAAGGCCAATTATGGAAAACCCACAGCTCAAATCATACTTATGATTGAAAGGTTGACTGTTTTCCTCCATAAAATTAGGAAATCAGGAACAAGACAATGATGTACCCACTCACTATTTCTATTGAATATTTCACTGGAAGTTTTAATCAGAGTAATTAGGCAAGAAAAAGAAATAAATGTCATCCATGCTGGAAAGGAAGAAATGAAACTATCCTTATTTTCCAGTGACTTTACCATGAATATATAAAATACTAAAGAATGCACAAAAACACTACCAGAACTAACAAATGATTTCTGTGAAATTACAGGATATAAAAATCACTGTAGACCATGTGGGAGGTGGGCAACATGGGAATCCCAGTGGGTTCCGTGTAATATTTTGGGTAATCTAAGCACCTCTTAAAATATATGTGTATATATATATATAAATAACATTTTTGTAAGCAAATACACATATATGCATATATATTTATATATCATTTTGCAAATGTTTGTATGTATTGTGAGAATTTTGATTTTTACCCACAATAAAAAAAAAATCACTGTATAAAAATAAATTGGGGACAAGGAGGCAAGAAGACATTGGTTTAGGTGAGCACTCACCATCTCTCTCTCTCTCAGAGGACAGCTGATTGGGGACAGGATCCTGCCCTAGTGGGCTGTTCTGGGAGTCCACAGAGTGAGAGCCTTTGGGACATCGATCTGGAGGGAACTGAACAGGAAGGTAGATTGCTCAAGATAAAACTGTGAGTTTTTCCTGAGCTGGAAATCCCAGAAGCTGACAGCTAAGTCCCACCCTCAGGGCAAAAGGCCAGGGGGAGCCCTGACTCCTGATGGCAACCCGGTGAAAGGGAGCATTCTCCGAGAGTGGGAGGGTTCTGGCAGGGGAGGAGAAGGGTTTCATATCTGTGGGTTTGGTGAACTGGATCCCCTTGCAGCTCTGGGGAGCACACCAGCCAGCTGGAAGTGGTGCAGGGCTGAGGGGAGAGGCGAATCTGCTGAGGAAGTATGATTTACCTAGCTGCACTAGGTTATGGAGGTTTGGCTCGGGAAAGGGCGGAGTCAGCCAATTTTATAGTTCCATGCTGAGGAGTATCAGAGTTACAGCTCCCCTGGGAGGGTCAGGCAGTGGGAAATGTTTGATAAGTTTCCACTAGTCTATTTAGTTTCCCCTTGGTGGAGGGGGTGATTTAGAAGAGACCTCTTTTTGGATCCCTTATTTCTCAAAAAAAAAAAAAAAAAAAGTTACATAAAAAAAAAATTTAACTTAGTTTACTCACTAAAATCTGCCTCAAAACCTACAGAGAGAAGCCTGCAGGGTAATTGATCGATGAACACAGGCAGGCTGAGAGGCTACACAAGGGCCCAAGAAGGAACATTGTTCTTCCTTAGCTTTGTTTGACTGCTTGCTTGTGTGTTTGTTTGATTTTTCTTTGTTTGTTTGTTTGTTTCTTGCTTTTCTTTCCTCTTTCCTCCACCCACCTTTTTTAAAAAAAATTAGTTACTGCTAGCTTGTTTCTTCTTTGCTGTGCTTCTTCTTCTTTGATTTCCCATTTTCGGTGTACATTGATTTTGTCTACCAATGCTATCTCCTTATCTTCCTTCATCTTTCTATCTTCTGCTTTCTGTTGTCGTTCTTACATTCCACATTTTTCCATTAGTCCTCAACTTCATTGGTTTCGATTTCTATCTTGTCTATTCTGTTTTATATTTTTTTAAATAACTTTTTAGTTTCATCCCTTTCTTTACTCTTTACCTCTCTCCTCATCATTCTGGCCTTTTAAATCATTCTATATATTTTTTCTCTGTTTGGTTTCCCATTCCATTGTAGGTATGCCACTTTTTGCCCCTCTTACTCTACACTGCCTACATGAGTTAAATATCATTTTACAAAGTCTAATATGGCCCTGCTTCTAACTTTTAGTAATATTACTATGATCCATTTTCCTCTAACTTCTTTTGATTCCTCTGGCCCTAATCTTTTTCCTTCAAGGGAATATAGAAAAAAGCAAGGAAATAGAACAAGAAGAACAAAGTGTCAAATAGAAAACTTAACACACACACAGAACCAACAGATAAATAAAACTCTAGATCAGAGAAAGAAGTTAATCAACTGAATAAACCCATCAAGATAAAATGATGACCAGAGGGCAATAAAAAATTACAAACCATACTGAGAAACAGGAAAACATGGCCCAGTACAATGAACAAACTAAAAACATGGAAAAGATGCAGAACATCAAACACCTAATCAAAGCTGTCCAAACAAATATAATGGACCAACTTAATGAAGTGAAGGAAGAGATTAAGGATATTAAGAAGACACTGGGAAAACATACTGAAGAAATTGTAAACATGCATAAAAAGAAAATGGATATTATGGTGATGAATGGCACAATACAAGAAATCAAAGAGATGCTTGAATCACATAACAGCAGATTTGAACAGGCAGAAGAAAGAATTTGTGATGTGGAAGACAGTACATCTGAAATCAAACAGATATTATAACAGATAGAAAAAGAGATAGAAAAAATCCAGCAAAGACTTAGAGATTTAATCAACAACACAAAATGCACAAACATATGCATTACAGTCATCCCAGAAGGAGAAGATAAAGGAAAAGGAACAGAAGGAGTGTTGAAGGAAATAATTGCTGAAAACTGCCCAACCCTATTGAGGGAAATGGATGGGCATGTCCAGGAAGCACAGCACACCCCAATTATAGTGGGGGAATTTAATACACCATTATCGCCATTAGACAGAACATCTAGACAGAGAATCAATAATGAAACAAAGACTCTGAATAATACATTAGAGGACCTGGACCTAAGAGACATACAGAACGCTACACCTAAATACTGCAGGTTATACATTTTTCTCGAGTGCACATGGATCATTCTCCAAGATAGACCACATGCTAGGCCACAGAACAACTCTCAATGAATTCAGAAAGATTCAGATTATACAAAGTATTTTCTCTGACCACAATGGAATGAAATTGGAAATCACTAAGGGCCAGAGAAACAGATTAGGCCAAAAATATGGAAGCGTGAGTACATACTGAGCCATTGTTAGGAGTTAGGAGTAAAACAAAAAGAACAGAAGGTCACACAGAAGACAAGAGAGGAAAAAATTTCAATAATAAAAGTAGTCAAAATTGTCAACATGAATATACCATGGCAACATTATTAAACTTGGAGATATGGATGCCAAAATAAATTTTGATGGCAATTTCAAGGGAAGGCTAAGATCAATTGAAGCAAATTTCTAAGGACATCTGTAAAAATGATTTTAAAGTATTTATATATATCCTACTTCTTTGTACAACCCTCATACTAACACGGATTCTTGTCAAACTATTACTAGAGAAATAATTGTAATGTAAATTATCTACATTAATATTTTTAATTGGATATGGTGAGATCTATATTGTGTTTTAATTAACTACTCATTTGCAGGAATTGTGCTGAAGTATATTCAGCTTAGAAAAGTTAAACATTACTGCCTTTTAATTATGTCAAAATTACTTAAGCATTGAAACCAAATGCTGACAGAAGCTCTGAAGGGGGTATAGAGTGATAAAAGCTATAGCATCAACACTGGCAGTAACTTTAGCACCAGCCAGATGACTATGCATGCTATTTCCAGACAGCATCAGAAGCATCAGTGTTTCTATAGCAGATAAGTTAAAATTCCAATATCAAGTCAAAGTTTAAATGGGTTCAGCTTCCCTCCAGTTCAGTTGCATAGTGTTTCTCTTTTTCTAACTCAGATGGCAGGAAAATAAAGAAGCAAGAACTACTTCACCTAAGCATGCAAACATTACCTTAGTTTCTGTCTTGCTGCCCTCTATTAAGTATTTAGCCATAGCTCCCAAAACATTATGAATTACAGCAGATAATAATTTGCCAACTCATAATTTTATGAGGCAGAAAAACTCATAATCTTGTTCAAAAGTAGTCATGATAAATCATTATTAATCCACATAGATTATTTTAATTAGAGTATGAATAAGATAGGGCTAAAAAAAAATGAAGTTCTTAAAAATATATCTCTTCTCCAGCCCTCCTCAATTAAAAGCAAATGTTTATTTTGTATGAAAAAAATCACAGAATACTGATCATAGGAACAATTTGTCAGTTGCACTGAGCAATTATTGTTCATATACTATAATGTTATTTTATATTTATCTGGTTGACTACAGCTCCTTTTTCATTATTGTTTGCATAGAGTACCATTTTCCAACCTTTCACATTTAACTTGGTTGTGTCCTTACGTCTGAGGTGGGTCTCTTGTAGACAGTATATAGATAGCTCATATTTTTTATCCATTCTCTCAGTCTATGTCTTTTGATTAGGGAGTTCATTAATATTCAATATTATTACTTCCCAAGTAGGAATTTGATTATCTAGAAAAATTATGGCCTAAATGGAAATTAAATAATGTCATTCTTAGAGATCGTTAAGTTTGACAGAGCTGTAATATAAAAATTAGAATTATATTAAAATTAATTTCTATAATATTTGAATTACTATTTACATTTACAGATGTTTGTGGCTATGCTATCTATTTTTTATAATTGATTATATTAAACCTAACTTGGCATTCTCATTTAAAATTTGTGATTTCTTTCAATCTATTTTCCTATTTGTTTTACAATTTTACAATAAAGGGCTTTTTTTTTGTTTGTTTGTTTTTTATGTATAAATTTAATTTAATCCAAATATGTGGATGGATACTTTTTTTTAAAAAAAGCAGTTTATTTTTCCTGTCAGTATAATATTTTGAAATATTATTATTTCTACATTAGAAACATTACAGGATTACAGATAATTCATGGAAAAGTACAATGTTCACATTTACTCTGCTATTGTTGATACTTTGTATTTGTGTGGTACTTTTTTTGTATATTTTAAAAGATGCTTAGATTACATAAATGTTATACAAAAATTACAGGGATTCCCATGTCCCCAACCTCCCACACCTCCCATAACATCCCACATAAACATCTTTCATTAGTGTGGCACATCATCTGCAATGGATGTACACATCCTGGGGTTTTGCCTCTAAGCATGGACAATAGTTCACATCGTAGACCACACTCTCACCCACACAATTCTGCATGGTATATGCTGATGTAAAATGGCCTATATCTGTCGTTGTAATGTCACTCAGGATAATTCCCAAGTCCTGAAAAAGCTCCTGTATTACAACTGCTTTTCCCTAACCTGCCCTGAAAGCGTCCAGTGGCCACTGGCTCCACCTCATTCTTGCAATTTCTTCCATTGCTTGAATAACAATATGTCTACAACAGAATACCATTAAGTCCACTCTAGTCCATAGCTCTTCCCACAATCCTGAGGAGTTTGGGATGCTGATGTCCACTCCACCTCCAAGTGAGAGGAGGCCCATATCCCATGGATATAATGGATGGGATTATCCTGCCTGCAGCTGCAGGCTCTCTCCATTCCCTGGGATGGCCGTTGTCCATCATCGTCTCCTTACCAGGTGACTCAGGTGAGTCCATTGAGCTGTAGAGTAGGAGTTGCAGGTCCACCAAGATCTGTGCCTGGAATAAAGGACTTTTTAACAGCTGAAAAAAGCCAATGATTAAACACTAGGTATTGATCATATGGTACGTGAATTTATATTTAAAAAACTGCTTAATAAACAAATAATTATGCAAGAATAGTCAGAAATAGTAGCTAAGTAAAGCAGGAGAAACAGAGATTGAGAGGTGAGGACTTTTCTTGTTTGTCTGTTTTTTGTTTATCATTATTATTGAAATAATGAAAATGCTTTAATAATGATTGAAGTGATGAACACACAGCTATGTGATTATACCAAATACCATTTTCTGTACACTTTGGATAAATTGTAGGTTTTATTAATGTGTATCAATAAAACGGATATGTTTAAAAAGAAGAGGAATTGTCAAGTACTTGGAGAATCCTCAGACTGGTTCTAGTACTCTGGTACATTCAGGGAAATAGAACTCTTGAGAAAGGTGATATGAAGAATCTCAGCCTATTTATTATTTTAGAACATGCTATCCACTTAGTAGTTGGTATTGTAACTATTTCCTTTTAATGAGTAATTGTGAAATTTTATCTAGTCTACAGGATGGAAGTGAAAAGGACTATAGGTAATTCATCTGTTCCTAATATAGATCCTAGAAATCATTTGTTAGCGGTCTTGAGGATGAAGGCCAAAGTACAGCAGCTGTGATCCAAGAACAGGGCAGTGATAATGACACTTACAAAGAGTTTTAACTTGTGATTTTGTCATCCTTAGTACCAGCTGAATACAGACAACATTTGAGAAATTTGTTTCAGAACAATAGGAGGGCATTAAATCATTTTGTCTGCAGTTTGTATTGGGTCTATTAAGACATTGAATGTCTAGTGAACAGGTACTAATATCTGCTCTCTCTTAATCTCACTAACATGATTAAAAAATATGAATCCACAGGAGAAAATGCAACCAGAGGGGAGAACAAAGAACAGATGAAATGTTAACATAAATTTAAAAGGTGGCAAGCAGATAAATGAATGGTAACTCATGCAAAGGTGAGAAAAGTGAAACTCAACACCAAGGAGTGGGACAAAGGTGGTGTTAGGAAGTAGAATTTAAAAGCCAAAAATAAAAAAGCTAACATTTGCTTCAGAACTTAATAATAATGAGGGAACTGAGGCACCTGGTAGCTCTGAAAGACACATAGCAACAGTTTTACATGGAAGGTCTGTTTAAGAAACACATCAACTCCCAGATCCCCTCTTATACCATGACAATCTTTCAAGTTACAAATTCCTCTGGACAGAAAACTAGAAATTTATCCTATAAAGAAGTTTAATCAGAGGGATCTAGATTTGGGGAACCAGACACAGCTAAGCATAGTGGTGTCATCCTGAAAAGAGAAGGATTAAGGGAAAGTCTATATACTAAACAATGAGATCCCCAGACACTTCTTTCATTTAACTCTGGGGAAGTTAAATTCCTAGCCCAGCTTAAATCAACCAAATAGGAATTAGGAAGCTTACTCTCTGGAGAAATTGATCAGACCAAGAAAAAGATCAAGGGATTATGATAATTTAGGTATCCCAATGAAACTTCTAGGCCCTTGTTTACTCATTATACAGTTGCATATTATTTGGTAAGCCATACCCAAGCACACATGGCTATCATTCAACTTTTTAGTGCCTCCATCTTAAATATGAATGAATGATCAAGGATCAACATTTGATGATTTCCAACAAAAAACGTGGAGAACAAAACAGAGAAAAGTAAACTCAGAAGAAATAAAGACAATACAGGGGGTAGAGGAAAAAAATCATAAATATTTATGTATCCTCATAAATATTTCTAAAAGGACTTTTGAGTGTGAGTGTAGCATAGTGATTATAAAGGGTAAGAACATAGGTTGTCAAGTATAACTCCCTAGGTTTGAATCCCAGTAATACCTTGCAATTAGTTGTATGATCATAGACATAATACTTAAACTCCCACTGTCTTAGCTTCTTAACCTATAAAATGGGTATAATAAAATGTACATCACAGAATTATTGTAAGGATGTAATGGTGTTAATATATGTAGAGTGCTTACAAGAGTTCTTGGCCCAAAATATAGTTTTAATAAAGTATTAATTGCTATTAGGCATAACATAAATTAGATACCATCTGATTCCTTTCTTTGAGAGCTTATATTTTCATTAGAGAGGCAGTAATTATTATATTGTAGTCAAATAATATATATTCATATCATAATATAAATTATTATATTTTACTGCAATGACTTTAGTCTGTAAACATGAAACAAGCAGATGAGAAGAAAGAGAGTTCTTATATATTAAACATAGGATGGCACAAATAAAATATTCACAAAAAGTTCGAAAATAAAGTTTAATGAATCTTCTAGAAAATAGTTTGAAAAGTCAATGGTACGAAAATAGAGAAGGCTGAAAAAATTAAAGGGTATTCCAGGAGGCCAAATATCTAAATAATAAAGATTTCATAAAGAATAGAAAAAGGATGTGAAATCATCCAAGAAATCACATAAGATCTCCAGAACTGAAGGACATCCTTTCCAGATGGAAATGGCCTACCAAAGGGCCAATAAAATGGATGATCAAGTTTATCTACACAAAGGTTCATCATAATGAAATTTTAAAATTAAGCTTCCAGTGAGAAAAGGCAGGGTTCATATAAAGGATTAAAAATCTTAAAGACAGTGTATTTCTCAATAATACCACCATTAGAAGACGATGTAAAATGCCTTCAAACTTTTGATTTTGTATTATTTCCAATTTAGAACTCTACACTCAAATTATTAAATGTTTCCATAGAATAAGGACATTTTCAGATATTTGAATTCTCAAAAACTTACCTTCCATGATTTCCTATTCAGGAAACTGTGGAGCATATGACTAACCCAAATTATTTGGGAAACCAAGCAAAAAGAGCACATAGACTCTGGGAAACAGAGAATGCAACAGAAGAGAGAAGAGAAGAGAATTCACAAGATTTTATTAAAAGGAGCTCCAATATGAGCACTATGTAGTGGTCCTAGACACCTTGTGTTCAGAACAGAGCTAGAGGACAGAAAGCTCCAGGAGGAATGTCAGCCAGAAAAAAGAGAGAAACTGTAAGACTATTTGATGCATTTGACACTGCTGAGATTTTTTGTCTCTGATAGAGAGCTTAACACTAAATCATTGACAGGTATATTGATGATTGATAATTAGTGAGTAAATGGAAAAAAAAATGAAGTCATATTTAATTCAAGGTAAAACTAAAAATTGTGAAGAAAAAAGTTAATCATAGCACTCTGCATTGCTTAGCTGTGACTAACAGTTATATAGTCCTAATTATTCCAGCATTGACTACTGATTTAACCCAAAATGATGATATGAATTATTGGCAGGACATGGTAAGAGGGACTGTGTGTGTAAAAGAAATTGTAAGAATGATGAGTTCTCATCCTCTACAGCAGGAAGACAATAGAAAATATATTAAAGTGATTTTTTAAATGTATAAGTATGTTATTTACAGTCATGAATGTAAATACCAAAAGAAACAGCAAAAAAAAAAAAAACATGAAAATTTACTCTGGAGAAAGGAATCTGGTATGAGGAGAAATGCAGGGGACTACTATTTTTTGTTATAAGCCTTATGGAAATATAAGGGGACTTTGAAGTCAGTGGTAGGTTCTTACTTTAAATTGCTGCAAGGAAGTGTAGCCACATTTCCTTAACTTGACTTATAAATGGAACACAATAAGATATCAAGATTGCATGATGATTCCTTGGAAAGCAAGTACTCTTACTAAGCAATTGTGCTAAGTACCAGACCAGTAGCCAGAAATTTCATTTGTAGAACATCTTATTGTTCAACTGGTAGTTATATGTTTTGTTATTGACATTAAGAGACAATAATAAACATTGACAATAAGAAACCATAATAAGAGACAAGCAGCAAGATGGCGGCAGAGTAAAGAGCTCTGAGAATCAGCTTTTCTATGGGCAGTTGGTGATCACCCAGAGCTATCCAGAGCACTTGTTTGGGGGCTCCAGGAGACCAGAAGTGCATCCTGCAACATCCTTGAAAGAATGGAAGGAGGAGACTGCCGTCTGCAGAGAAGATTCGTAAGTAGAGCACTCCACACCATGGAGGTCAGTGCCAGTTCTCCACTGGAGGCACAAGCCACCTCAGGAACTGTTCCGTGGCTGGAATTGAAAGCTCCACTTCCCAAAATGGGGGAGGAAAAGATGGATGGGCACCAACTTCAGCTATTGATTAGTAAATTCGGTGGGCTAAAGTATAATCCTAAGAACAGCTAAAGTGTGAACTTGTCTAAGTCAGAAAGAGGCCAGTGGCTGCCATTTTAACTCCGTGCTTGACATGAGGGGAAGTGGGGCTGACTGAAAATCACAGTGCAGGTAGGGACTGGCTTTTTTCCATCTAGATCAGGTTGCCACTCTAGCGTAAACCCCAGGACCACCTCGGCAGGGAGGAAGCTGGGGGGAGCTGTGCCAGCCTCTCCAGGAAATTACAGGTCACACTGCGGAGGCTGGTGATCACCCTACTTTGGAAACACAAGGCACCCCAAGAGCTATTCTGTGGCAGGAATTGGGGGCTCCATTTCCCAAAAACATGGGAGGAAGAGACAGTTGGCCACCGATTTCAGCCACTGATAAGTAAATTCGGCTGGCTAAAGTATAATCCTAAGAACAGCTAAAGTTTGAGCCTGTTCAAGTCAGAAGGAGGCTGATAGTCGCCATTTTGACTCCACTCACAGCATGAGGGGAAGTGGGGTTGACTGAAAATCACAGTGAGGGTAGAGACCCGTTTCTTTCACTCAGATTGCCCTGCAGCCCTGACCTAAGCTTTAGCCTTGCATCTAGCAGGTAGGAAGCAGACAGGCCCTGCACTAGCCTATCCACGTAACTACAGGTACATTTAGCTGGCTCAGACTGAATAATTGGAAGTATACCAGGGCAACTGTAGTCATCTTGGACCTGCACTGCATAGATTGCTGCCCATACCTGCAGCTATATCCCTGCACCAGACAGGGGAAAAAGGGGCATGAAGCTTCATCAGTCTCTTTGGGCAACTGTGGTCTAAACCTGCATGAGTTGGATTATTCCACACAGCTGTGGCTCTGTCCCTACCCCTGGCAAAGGAGAAAGTTGGAAGAAGCTTCATTGGTCCTTGGGGTAATGAGGGTAGCTTGAGCCTCCACAGTTTAGAGCAATAACTACATCCTTGGCTCCTACTACACAACCAGCAAAGGAGAAGGGCAAGAAGCCCTAAACTAAAGGGAAAAACTGCACCCAGAATAAATACTCTAGTAAGCCAGATGCCAAGACACCAACAAAAAGTTACAATCCACACCAAGAAACAGGAAAAGGAACAGTTAAAGGAACAAGATAAGCCTCCAGATGACATAAAGGAGTTGAGAAAACTAATCATAGATGTTCAAACAAATTTCATCAATAAATTCAATGAGATGGCTAAAGAAATTAAGGACATTAAGATGACATTGGATGAGCACACAGAAGAATTTGAAAGTATTCATAGAAAAATAGCAAATTTTATGGGAATGAAAGGTGCAATAAATGAAATTTAAAATACACTGGAATCATATAATAGCAGATTTGAGGGGGCAGAAGAAAGGATCGGTGAGCTTGAAGAAATGGCTTCTGAAAGTGAACATACAAAAGAACAGATGAAGAAAGGTTTGGAAAAACTTGAACAAGGTCTCAGGTAAATAAAGGACAGAAAGAGATGTGCAAACATACGTATCATGGGTGTCCCAAAAGGAGAAGAGAAGGGAAAAGGGGCAGAAAGAATGTTTGAAGAAATAATGGTAGAAAATTCCCCAACCTTATTGAAGGGCATAGATACCCATGTCCAAGAAGCACGATGTACTCCCATCCGAAAAAATCCTAGTAGACCAAGTCTGAGACACATACTAATCAGAAAGTAAAATGCAAAAAAGACAAAGAGAGATTTCTGAGAGCAGCAAAAGTAAAGCAATGCATAATGTATAAGAGATACCCAATAAGAATAAGCACTGATTTCTCACCAGAAGCCATAGAGGCAAGAAGACAGTGGTATGATATATTTTAGAAACAGCAAGAGAAAAACTTTCTGCAAAGAATCTTATATGTGGCAAGACTGTGTTTCAAAAATGAGGGTGAGTTCAGAATATTCACAGATAAAAAGAAACTGAGATAGTTTGTAATCAAGAGTCCTGCTTTGCAGGAAATACTAAAGGATGTGCTACAGCCTGAAAAGAAAAGACAGGGGACAGAGGCCTGGAAGAGAGTCTAGAAATGAAGACTATATCAATAAAGGTAACTAAAAGTGTTAAAAGAGTGGTGAAAATAAATTCTGATAGATAAAACACAAACATTACAGATTATGAGATATACCATCTGATTATTACCAGGTCCACAGCATACATTTGACACTATTCAGGAATAAACTTGGCCAATGATTTAAAGCAATTTTATTCAGAAAACTACAACTTATTATTAAAAGAAATTTTAAAAACACCTAAATAATTGGAAGAACATTCCATGCTCAAGGACTGAAAGACTAAATATCATTAAGATGTCAATTCTACTCAAATTGATATACAGATTCAATGAATCCTGATAAAATTTCCACCAGCATTCTTTAAATAAATGGAAAACCTCATTGTGAAATTTATTTGGAAGGGTAAGGGGTCCTGAATAGTCAAAAACATCTTAAAAAGGAAAAGGAAGTTGGAAGACTTTCATTTCCAGACTTTAAGTCATATTACTTAGCTACAGTAATAAAATGAGCATGGCACTGGCATAAAGACAGACACATAGACCAATGGAACCAAACTGATGGTTAAAAACAGACTTCTATGGTCAAGTGATTTTTGACTAGCTTGTCAAACCCACCCAGCTCCGGCAGAACAGTGCATTCAACAAATGGTGCTGAGAAAATTGGATATCCATAGCAAAAGAAGAAAAGAGGACCCCTGTCTCATATCATATACAAAATTAACTCAAAATGATTCAAATACCTAAATATAAAATCAAGAACCATAAAGCTTCTTGAAGAAAATGAAGGAAAATATCTTCAAGACCTGATGGTAGGTGGTGGATTCTTAAAGGAGATAAGAGGAGGACTGAGATGAACTACTGATATTTAATGTATGTAGAAGTTTTACTTAGCTTTACTGTAAAAGTGTGAAAATGTACAGAGTCGATGGTAACACATTATAGTGAGTAATAACTGCTTTATAAATGGGGATGTGGCTGATAATGGTAGTCTAGGAATGTAAATGCCAATTGACAGAAAGCTAGAGAATAATCTAGGGACTGAATAGCACAGTAAACCCAGAGGTAGATGAGAATAGTGGTTGATGGTTCAGATGCAAGAGTGTCCTTTGTGAGATAGAGCAGATGTACATTAGTATTGCAGGGAGGTGGGAATGTGGAGAAGCATGGGAAAAATACAATAGAATGACATATGGAGTGTGGTTTACAGTAATAATATTCTTACATCTATGCCAAAGATGTACTGTGTTGATAATGGGAGAGTATGGAAAATGTGTGCCAAATGTATGCTGTGGACCTGGTAATAATCAGATGGTATATCTCATAATCTGTAACAAATACTCCACCGGGGTGTGGTATGTTGATAGAAGGGGGTTGTTTGGGAATTCCCCACATGTGCATGATTGTTTTGTAAGTTTACAACTTCTGTCAAAAAAAATATATTTAAAAAATAATAATACGGTTGGTTGGGGTAAAATACACCAAATGTAAGATAATGACTATAATTAGTAGTACAATTTTGACAATATTCTTTCATAACTTGTAACAAATGTCTCAAGATAATGCCAGGTGTTGGTGGAAGGTTGATGTATGAGAGCCCAATATGATGTTATGAAAGTTTGCTTTGTAATTTCACAACTTTTACTATACACTTATTGTTTATGTAGTTCATATATAAATGATATAAAAATATTAATAATAGGGTGGGTTGGGGGAAAATACTTTGGTTAGTAATAATATTTTGAGGATGCTCTTTAATCATTAGTTAAAAATGTTTAACAACAATGCAAGGTATTGGTGGTGAGGTGAGGTATGATAGCTCTGTATGATGTCATGTATGCTTTTTTTGTAAGTTCACAACTATTACTCTACACTTATTGTTTATGTATTTTCATGTATGAGTGATATACTTCAATAAATTTTGAAAAAATCAACTAAAGAGACAAAGACAATTAAATGTAATACATGATTCTGGATGGCACCTAGCAAAGGAGAACAGGCTCAAAGGGACATTACTGAGAAAAGAAAAAAAAAATTGGGAATACAGACAGTAAGCTGTATATTAGTGTTAAATTTCTTGAACTTGAAATTTAAATTTCTTAACTGCACTTTTAATGTGGATACATAAATCAATATCCTTGTTCTTAGGAAATGTACAGAGCAGTTTAAGTGTTGCAGAAGTATGTATACAACTTACACTCAAGTGTTTAAAAAATGTGTGCTAGGCAGATAGATGGATCGAGAGAAAGATACATCAAATGTGACAAAATGTTAAAAATGGTGGATCTGGGTATCAGCAGTGAGGTGGGGGGTTAGAATTTTGTGTATGGGGTTCATTTTATTTTTGTAAGTGCCCTGTAAATTTGAAAGTACTTCAAAATAAAAAGTTAAAAAAATTCTAATAAAAAAAGAAACCATAATAAACTTAATTTTCTGGCATAAAAGAAGTTTGAACACTCCAATCAAACTATTTTTTCCATGGCATTGTTCAGAAAAATTACATTTGTTTATAAATACAGTTAAATCTATTCTTTAGAGAATTTGGAGTTTGTATCTCCACCTGCAAAAATTTACTGTTAAGTAAATGTTTTTCAATTTCTAAAGAACTGCAACCTTATACATAAAATAAAATTTTCTTTTGGATCTTTTAAATCATTTTTTCTGCCAAACATTTCTTTAACTACTGTGCATATTAGTGTTTGTGAAATGATGTGAGATGATTCTCATCTCTGAAAACAAGGCTCTAGAAAATTGTGACTGTGATAGTGACAGATGGTGGGTGGTAGGGTAGTTGTAGAGCTTGTGGCACAACCTGGATGGGTTGGCTTGAAACCTGAGCTGCAGATAGCCAGTGAGGGTACTTAGGAAAGGACTAGGAGAAGAAAGCAGGGGTGAATGCAAAGGTGGATGGTTACAGAAAACAGATTTGGCTTATTTTGCCTGCTTCCTAGGGCTGATTTATACTGAAAAATATGAAACATTTATCAAACAACAGCTTAAATTTCCTTCATAAAGACATTTACAACATTATTCATTGTGGCTTTGTTTGTAATAATATGAAAAGATTGGAAATAACCAATATCCATCAAAGGGGAACAGGTTACAAAAATTATGGAGCATACCTAAAGCCCCAGTTAAAAAAAAAAAAAGAATGAGGAGGCACTGTGTATACTAAAACTGAAATATCTCCAAATACTCCATGAAGTTAAAAAAGGAAGGGGCAGTACAGTACAGTATGTATAGTATTACAACTTTTTTTTTTGTAAGAAAGAGGGAAAATGAGAATCTTTATTTGTATTTTATTATATGTGCATTAAAAACCCTGAAAGGATAAATAAACAATGAATAAAAGGGATTACCTATAAGGGCAGCAGGGAGAAATGGAAGGACTGTGACAAGGATAGGAGACAGTCTTATCCAATTTCTTTTAAATCACATGAAAGAATCATCTTTTAAAATCAACTATCCCATAAAGTTCCGATGTAAGAATAAAATTCCTTTGGGTAAAGCAGAATGGTATTAGGGATAGAGCTCTGGATTTAGAAGATCTCTGAAGAGATGAATTAAGTTCAGTTAATAAAAATTACTAAGAAGCCCTGTCATGTAGCATTATATTTTTCTTTTTTTTTCTTTTTCATTTTGCAATTTTGAGAATGAGCTCTGGAGACAGAATGCCGAGGATGAAATCTTGGCTTTTCAATTACTAGAAGTAGGTTAAATGTCACCATATATGTAAAGAACCACCTGACACAGAGGAATTGCTCATTATAAAAGGAAAACAATGTGTATTTACATTTTTAGATAATAATGGGGATATTTTACACTCTAAGGTAAAACCTAATAAAAATTAACATTTTGGAAAGGGTGGAATTAATCAATGCAATATAATCTAAATTTCACAGTAATTCCAAAACATGAGACTACCCGGGTAGGTCAGAAGCAATTTATGGTTGCTCTGTATTCACTTTCTACCTGAGTTCCTGTTTTAATTGGCAGCTGAATGCCTTTTGTTAAAAGCTTAGAGATTGCCAAAGTGTTGTCTGTAAAGTGACAGCGAAAGCCATTTCTTTGAGGTCATGTTTAATCAACAGAGTATAGTCCTACATTGTTACTGCCAGAATAAATCTGGTGTTGTAGAGTGGCTGGCATCTTCACAGGACCTATGCTGGCAAGAGCTAAAGGAATGAGTATGCATTTTTGATGTACAGAAAAGATATAAGGCATATATGGAAACTCTCTGTGCTATTTTTGGAAATTTTCAGTAAATCTACAATTATTTTGAAATAAAATGTTAAAAATATATATTGTTTCACAAAATAGATATACAAAGGCTATAAAATTCAAGAAAAGATGCATAATTTAGAAAAGATTAAGCAAAGGCAAACTGGTAAAATGGAAAGGATAAACAGACATCTATACAACCATAATTGGAAACTTCAACATGGCAACAAGGAAACAGAGAATTTTCTTCAACAAGGAAACAGAGAACTTGACCAATATAATAAATGAGTTGGATTTAACAGACATATATGGAACATTGTATCCCAAATCAGCAGATTATACATTCTTCTTAGGTGATCATGGGCCTTTCTCCAGGATACACCATATGTTGGGTCCCAAAACAGCTCCCAATAAATTTAAGAAGATTGAAACAAAACACCTCCTCTGATAATATTGGAATGAAGCTGGAAATTAATAATAGGTGGGAAAAGGAAAAATTCACAAATATATGGACGCTAAACAACATACTCCTAAACAATCAGTGGATCAAAGAAGAATTGCAAAAGAAATTAGTAGATATCTTGAGACAAATGAAAACGAAAACAACATATCAAAACTTATGGGAAATAGTAAAGGCCGTGGTGAGAGGGAAATTTATAGACCTAAATGCCTATATTAAAAATTAAGAAGGAGTTAAAATCAAAGACCTAACTGGACATCTGGATAAACTAGAAAAAGAACAACAAAACAAGCAGAAAAAAAGAAATATCAAAAATAACAAAGTTTAGAGCAGAAATAAATGACTATGAGAACAACAACAACAAAAACAATAAAGAAAATTTACAAAACCAAAAGCTGGTTCTTTGAGAAAATGAATAAAATCAGAAAATCCTTAACTACACTAACAAAGATAGAGAGAAGATGAAAATATAATCATGAATGAAAGGGGGGACATTACAACTGATCCCACAGAAACAAAAAGGGTCATAAGAGGATGATATTATGAGAAACCATATGCCAAGAAATTAGACAACTTAGAAGAAATGAACAAACTACTAGAAATGCACAAATAACTGATATTGACTCTACAAGAAATACAGGAACTCAACAAACCAATCACAAGCAAAGAGATTGAATCAGTCATGAAAAATTTTCCAACAAAGAAAAGCCCAGGACCAAATGGCTGCACAGGTTAATTCTACCAATCATTTCCAGAAGAATTAATACCAATTCTCTTTAAATTCTTCCAAGAAATGAAAAGGACGGAAAAATATACAATATGTTTTATGAAGTCAACATCACCCTAATACCAAAGCAAGGTAAAGATACTGCAAGAAAAGAAAATTACAGACCAGTCACTTTACTGAACATAAATCTAAAAAAAAAATATCAACAAAATACTTGCAAATTGAATCCAACAGCATATTAAAAGAAGTATAGACCATTTTCAAGTGGATTTTATTCCTGGTATGCAAGGGTGTTTCAAAATAAGAAAATCAATTAATGTAATACTCCACATTAACAAAACAAAGGAAATAAAAACACATGATCATGTTGATTGATGCAAAAAAGGCATTTGACAAAATTCAGCATCATTTCTTGATAAAAACAATTCAAAATATAGGTATAGAAGGAAAGTTCCTCAACATAATAAAAGGCATATATGAAAATCCCACTGCCAACATCATAGTCAATGGGAAGAGGTTGAAAGCTTACCTTCTAAAATCAGGACTAAGTCACAGATGATCACTGTTAGCACTTTTATTCAACATTGTGCTAGAAGTTCTAGTTAGAGTAATCAAGCAAGAAAAAGAAATAAAAGGCATCTGAATTTGAAAACAAGAAGTAAAATTTAAATTTTTGCAGATGACATGAATCTACATTTAGAAAATCCTGAACTACCTACAATAAATCTATTAAAGCTAATAAATAAGTTCAGAAATGTGGGAGGATACAAGATCATCATGCAAAAATCAGTAGCGTTTCTACTAGTAATGAGCAAGCTGATGAGGAAATCAAGAAAAAAATTCCATTTACAACAGCAACAAAAAGAATCAAATACCTAGGAATTAATTAAAGAAGAGATGTAAAAGGTCTGTATTCAGAAAACTAAAAAATACTGTTAAAATAAATAAAAGAAGACCTAAACAAATGGAAGGACCTTTCCCGCTTGTGGATTGGAAGACTAAACGTCATAAAGATATCAATAATACCCAAATTTATTTATAGATTCAATGGAATACCAATGAAAATTCCAAGAGCTTACTTTATAGAATAGAAAAAAAAATACCAAATTTTTTAGAAGGGAAAGGGGTACCAAATAGCCAAAAATGTCCTAAAAAAGAAGAGTGTAGTCAGAGGATTCATGCTTCCTGTCCTTGAAGTGAATTCTAAAGCTACAATCATCAAAAGAGAATTGTGTAGGATTGTGGGAAGATGGTGTTAGACTAACAGGCATAGTGAATGCTCTCACAAAAACAACAGAGAAAGAGTCAAAAGCTATCTGAGTGACCCGCTTTGGGGGTCAGCAGACCAGGGCAGTGCTACACAACTCCCAGGAGGGTGAGGGGTAGAGAGACGAAGAAGCCAAAATGAAAAACATAAGTTACCAAGCCCCTGTGGTGGCTGAGAAAGGCTCCTCTCCTCCATCACCAAGCTATCAATTTGGGGTAAAAACCCTGGCTCACCTCAGCTGACTGACAGGGGACAGGCATCTTCCCCCCTGTCAGCTGTTACAAGGGAAAAAAGAGCAAGAGTCAGGAGGATTTTCTTCAGTGAATTTGGCCAGGAGAGCCTAATTTGAATCTTGACTCTGACCAGACTAAAACATGGGAAAAGAGAGCATGAAACACCTCCGTGGAAAGGTGTAGTGATGAGCACCATCTATTGGCCCATTTGGAAATTAGATGGAAAAAACTGTTCTCCACTATCTCTGTATACAACCCCTGGGAGAAAATCTGCACACCTTGACAAATTTTGAAAAGGTAAGCTGGGCGATTTTAAACAATTAGAATAGATTGAACCAAATATCTAAGAAGAACTGTGGGAAAAAATAGTAGGCAGGACAGAGAAATTGGTTACCAGAGTAAATTCACCAACATATACAGAGGCCTAGATAACAACAAAAAATTACAAACCATACTAGGAAACAGGAAGAGATGGCTCAGACAAAAAAACAGACCAAATATCCTGAAAAGATATATGATTTAAGAAAATTAATCAGTGATAATCACACAAATCTTCTAAATCATGTCAAAAAAAAATAAAGGAAATATGACTAAAGAAATAAGGGATATGAAAAAAAAACTGCAAGGGCATAAAAACTAATTTGAAAGCTTACAAATAAAAGTAGCAGACATTACTGGAATGAAAGCATGATGTATGAGATTAAAATAATTTAGAAGCACTTAAGAGCAGATTTGAATTGCTTGAAAACAGAATTAGTGATTTTGCAGACAGAAGATCTGAACTGGAAAAGATAGGAGAACAGAAAGAGAAGAGAATGGGAAAAAAAGGAACAGAGTCTCAGAGAATAGAAATGGCAAGGTGAAGCACACAAACATTCACATCATTGGTGTCACAGAAAAAAAAGAGAATGGAAAAAGGGAAAAAAAATATTTGAAAAAATAATGACAGAAAACTTCCCAAACCTTATGAAAGACATAAATATCAATATCCAAGAAGGCCAACGCACCCCAAACAGAATAAATCTGAATAGGTCTACCCTGAGACATCTACTATTCAAAATGAAAAATATCAAAGATAGAGAGGATTCTGAAAGCAGCAAGAGAAAGGCAAAGCATCACATACAAGGGAACCTTGATAAGATTAAGTGACAACCTCTCATCAGAAACCAAGAAGAAAGTGATATGATGTATTTACTGTACTGAAAGAGAAAAACTGCCAGCCAAGAATCCTGTATCCATCAAAGCTGTCCTTCAAAAATGAGGGTGAGTTCAAATTCTTCACAGACAAATAAAACTGATAAAATATGTTACCAAAAGACCAGATTTACAAGAGATACTAAAGGGGATGCTGAAGCTAGAAAGGAAAAAAAACAAGGGTGAGAGATTTGGAAAAGTGTTTAGAAATGAAGATTATTAGGAATGGTAAACTAAAGGATAAGGAGACAGGAAATAGAACAATATGACAACAGAGAGCCAAAGGACAAAATGAATGAAGTAAGTAATGTCTTTATAGTAATAACTTTGAATGTTAATAGATTGAACTCTCTAATCAAAAGACATAGACTAATATAATGTATTTAAAAATATGAGCTGTCTATATGTTGTCTACATGAAACCCACCTCAGATGTAAGGACACAACCAGCTTAAAAGTGAGAGGTTGGAAAAAGGTATTCCATGAAAGCATTAACCAAAACAGAGCTGGAATAGAAATACTAATATCAGACAAAATAGATTCTAAATGCAAAAAGGGATGAAGAAGGTCATTATATATTGATAAAAGCAGCAATTCACCAAGAAGAAATAACTATGTATACTAAATAGTTATGCACCTAACCCAAATGCCCGAAGATACATGAGTCACACACCAGCTAAATTGAAGGGAAAAATAAATATCCCTACAATAATAATTGGAGACTTCAGTACATCACTCTCAGTATTGGATTGAACATCTGGACATAGGATAAATAAAGAAAGAGAGAGCTTGAATAATATGATAAATTAACTAGATCTAACAGACATCTATAGAACAATGCACCCCAAAACAGCAGGATATACCTTCTTTTTAAGCACTCATAGATCGTTCTCCAGGAGATACCATATGTTGGGTCACAAGACAAGTCTCAATAAATTTAAAAAGATTAAAATTACATGACCACACTGAAATAAATTATGCAAATTGAGCAGACTCACAGAGATAGAGCCTGGAAGATAAGTTTACAGGAGACAGAAAGGGAGTAGAGAGTGGTGAGCTGATGCCCATAAGGATTTATCTATGATAAGGTGAAAGGGTGTGGTTGGGCAGTGGATGGGCATAATAGTGGTGCAGTGACATGATTGGGTTCAGCCGTGCTGGTCTATGAGGTGGAGTAGGGTGGGAGTGTTGGCTTGGACTATCCATGGGAACTGGGGAGAGGGTCAAGGAATGGAGCAGATGAACTCTGGTGATTTGGAGGTCTGTGGTCAAACCTATAATGTTGGAAATGTTCTTTTGGCAAATATGGCAGGGGAGGGATACTGGTATAGGGTTTTGGGTGGGGGGGTATAAGGAATAGAGCACACCTGGGACAGGCTTCTATGGAAGTGTTCATCTTGTCATAGTGTGTTATATCAGTAATTGGCGACCAACACAATAAACAAGAAAATATTAAGCTCCAATCCTGGGGAGTCCTTCTAGGTTCTCAATTAGAGGGAAAAGAATCCCTCAAAATAGAGGCAATGCCTAATGAAAGAAAACAGACCAATATGTCAAGCCCTCGATATTATTGCAAGTAAATATGAATCTTATTCTTCAAAAATTGAAACTCAGTGATTACCATAGGTTCTGAGGGGAGGGAGAGGGATGAATAGAATGGATGGAACGTAGGTCATTTTTAGAGCATTAGAATTGTTCAGCATGATCTTGCAAAAATGGATATAGGCCACTTCAAATTTTGTGAAAACCTATAAAGTGTACGATCTAAAATGTAAACCATAACCATTGAACATAATAGCAATGCTTCAATATTTCTACATCAATTGAAACAAATGTACCATCTGCATGTAAAATGTTATTAATAAGGGAGAAAAGAAAAGGGGGAGGACGTTGGGCATATGGGAAGCACCTGTATTCTCTATGTGACTATTCTCTATACTAAAGCTTCTTTGAAGATAAAATGAAAAAAAAAAAAGACATTGGGGGAATATATGGAAGGAAATGTCACTGTACCTACAAGACAACAGATCTTACAGTGATGAAAGACACAATGTCTATTTTTTTTTATTTCAAATTGTTTTAAATGCATTTTTATTATATTGGTTATTTTTTAAATTATTATTTCAATTTCTTATTAATTTTATTAGGTTGTTTTGTTGGCTTCATTTTTTGAGAGGTTTTGGATCACAGAAGTTTCCCAGCAGTGGTGAGGGAGGATCACTGGTGTGGAGTGCCAGTGATATGGAGACTCATGGTAATATGGTCAAGTGTTCATAGGACATTGTATCAGTGAGTGGAGATCCACACAATAACCAAAAGAATTTTGAATTATCATCCTTGGGAGTTCTGCTACATTCTCTAATAGGACAGCAAGAATCCCCCGACTGCAGGGGCAATGCCTGTTGAAGGAAGCCAGACCATTATTGCAGGCCCTTGACATTGATGACTGCACTTATGAATGTTTTCTTGTGAAATTGTAACTTAGTCTAGTTTTATGTACAGACTAAGAGTTACCTCCTGAAGCCACGTTGTTGCTTAAATGTAGCCTCTGTCTTAGCCAAACACAACATATAAACTCACTAACTTCCCCCTGGTGTGGGACATGATTCCCAGGGATAAGCTTCCTTGGCACTGAGGGATTATTACCTAGCACCAACTAACAAAGCATCTAGACAAAGACCTTGACCATAAGGGGGAAATGGTAAATTGGCAAATGTGTTTTTTTTAACCATTTACTGAAGTATATCATTCACACATGAACATATATAAACTATAAGTGTTCAGTAAACATTGTGAACTTACAAAACAAGCATGCATAACATCATACAGGGCTCCCACACGTCATCCCACCACAAATACTTTGCATTGTTATGAAATATTTGTTAACAAATTATGAAAGAGCATCAACAAAGTATTACTACTAACTATAGGCTGTATCTTACTCCTGTATACATTTTTTTAAGGATTTATTAATTTATTATTTACTTTTATCCATTTTTACCAGCCGCCCTCCCCCCAGTTTTTGCTGTTTCTGTGTCCATTCACTGGTCAACCCTCTGTGTCCACTTCCTGCCCTCTCCTCCTGTCCTCACCGGGACCAATCCCTGGAACCTCTGATGTTGGGGAGTGGTGCCCCACTTCCCATGCCACCCTAGTTCCTGGTTTTTTGGTGTGTCTTGTCTTGGCTCTCCCTTGTGTCACCCTCCCGTTATGTCATCATCCTGCTGTGTGGCTAACAGGGCCTGAAGGCACACCAACGCCTGGGGCCTGATGGTGTACCCACACACGGGGACTGGTGGCTCACCAGCATGTGGGGCCTGGGGGACTCACCCGTTTGTGGGGCCTGATGGAACAACTGCACACGAGCCTGGCAGCTCAACCATGCACAAAACATGATGGCACACCCACTCATGGGGCCTGTTGGTGCACCCATGCGTGGGGCATGGGGTGCTCACCTGCGCACAGTGCCAGGCAGCGCACCCACTCGTGGTTCCTGATGGCCTACCCACGCATGGGTCCTGGGGGCTTACCCACTTGCAGGGCCTGACAATGCACCCATGGATGGGGCCTAGTGGCCCATGTGGTTTCCATACATCTCTTTTTAAAAATTTTTACCTGGAGGCCCTGGGGATTGAACCCGGGTCCCTCCATATGGGAGACGGATGCCCAACCACTTGAGTCATATCTGTCCCCCTGCTGTATGTCTTAAGGTTGACCAAAGATACCTAGAGTTACAGTCTTTTACCATACAGTATGGTCATATAATAAATCAGGCTTAGTTTATCACCAACATTCTAAAAACCCAGACCTAGGGAGAAAAACTAGGTCTGGGGACACATGCATGGTTTCTAATATAGCAAATATTTAGCCTATCCTGATTATCACAAATTTAGGTCAGCGAGGATATTTGCATGCAAATATGTTTTTATGGCTAAGATATTTAAAAGTGAGTCTGGAGGTCATTCCAGAGGCTAGGCTTATGCAAGTCTCCACAGGATCCCATTGACTGCCACAGTAAACAGTTCCTCAATTAGCATGGCTCCTGAGGGCGCTAGAGATATCCAGAAACTATGAGCAGGGCAAACAGCTCAGGAATTTGCCACCCTGTCAGTGGGCCATACTTTGTAATTTATGCTCCCCAGTGTAACAGAGTTAGACTCATTAGAGTTTCCCTACACATGGCTCTTCTACCCCTTTTATTTGAATCCATAATTAACACTATACTTGAATAAATGTATGTCCCAGAGACTTAAATCTTTGGTCTGCCTATGTGTCAGTTGAGCTCTGAATTTTAGCAGAATAGTAACACCTACTCTTCAGGTCATTGGACACACCCAGGGCAACTAACAAGAAGATTATGATGGATGATGCCCATCCCAAGGAGAAAAGAGTGTCTGCAACTGCAAGCAAGATAGCTCAATCCATCTGACCCATGGGATCTAAGCCCCTTATTAATTAGAAGCAAACTGGATATCACCACCCTAAAATCTTCAAGACTGGGGAATGAACACTAGACTAAAATAGGCTTATTATTCTACCATAGACATTGTTACTCTAGCAATGGAAGAACTCTTATTATTGATGTAAAGGTAGTGACCACCAGAGGTTCTGAGGGATGGGAAAGGGTGAATAGGTGTCATGTGGTGGAATTTGTGGGACACTGGATTTGCTCTGCATGACATTGCAGTGACAGAGGCTATTGTATATTTTGTCATAACTTACAAAATTATTTGAGATAAAGTATAAAATATAATGTAAACTGCAGAGCATGGTTAGAAGCACTGCTTTAATATGAGTTCATCATTTGTAACAAATGTACCATACTAATGAAGGATGATGTTAATGTGGGAAAATTTGGGAGGGGTAGGGAGTGGGGCATATGGGAATCCCTTATATTTTTGTGTAACATTTACGTAATCTAAAACGTCTTTAAAAATAAAATAATTAATTATAAAAAAATATGGGACACCACAAAGGCAGTGCTTAAAGGGAAATTTTCAGCCCTCCATGCTTACCTTAAAAAAGAAGAAAGAGCTATAATTGATTATCTAAATGCAAACCTGGAGGAACTAGAAAAAGAACAACAAAGTATTCCCAAACCAAGCTAAAGGAAAGAAATAGTAAAGATGAAAAATAGAAACTGAGATCAACAACAACAACAAAATAATAGAAAAAATCAACAAAACCAAAAATTGGTACTTTGAGAAGATCAACAAAATCGACAAACCCTTAGCTAGACTGACAAAGAAAAGAAGAGAGAAGATGCAAATGATCTACAAAAGATAGGAATAGAAGGAAGATTTCTCAATATGGTAAAGTGCATATAAGAAAAACCTACAACTAGCATAGTACTCAATGATGAAAGAGTAAAACTGAAAGCTTTCCAGCTGATATCAGGAATAAGACAAGGATGCAAACTGTCGCCACTGTTATTCAATATTATCCTAAAAGTTCTAGCTTGAGCAGTTAGGCTATATAAAGAAATAAAAGGCACCGAAATAGGAAAGAAAGAAGGGAAACTTTCACTCTTCACTGATGATATGTTCCTGTATTTAGAATCTCCTAAAATATCTACTGAAAGCTACTAGAACTAATAGAAGAGTTCAGCAAACTGGTGGGATATAAGATTAATATGAAAAAATCAATTGCATTTCTGTACACTACTGATATACAATCTGAGGAAGGAATCAGAAAATAATTCCATTTACAATAGCAAATAAAACAATCAAATATTTAGGAATAAACTTAACCTAGGATATAAAACACCTGTATTCAGAAAACAACAAAACATTGCTAAAATAATTTGAAGAAGACTTAAATAAATGGAAGGACATTCCGTGTTCATGGATTGAAAGACTAAATATCATTAAGACGTCAATTCTACCCAAATTGATTTACAGATTTAACACAATCTCAAAAAAATCCCAACAACCTTTTATGCAGAAGTGAAAAAAACAATTATCAAATTTATATGGAATGGTAAGTGCCCCCGAATAGCCAAAATGATCTTTAAAAAGAGAAAGAAATTGGAGGACTCTCACTTCCAGACTTTAAAATATATTACCTAGCTACAGTGGTAAACAAAGCATGGTACTGGCATAAAGATAGACACATTGACCAGTGGAAAGAAATCGAGAACTCAAAAATAGATACATCTACAGTCAAGCGGTTTTTGACAAGGCAGTCAAGCTCTCCCAGCTGGGCTAGAAGAGTCTATTCAATATATAGTGCTGTGAGAACTGGATATCCTTGTACAAAAGAAAGAAAGCAGACCCCTATCTTACATCATATAGAAAAACTTACTCAAAATAGATCAAGGAATTAAATATAAACACAACAACCATAAGACTCCTAGAATAAAATGTAGGAAAATATCTTCATCTTATGATAGGCTGTAGTTTCTTAAACCTTACACCCAAAGCTCGAGCAACAAAAGAATAAAGTAGATTAATGGTATCTCCTCAAAATTAAACACTTTTGCACCTCAAAGGACTTTGTCAGAAGGGTGAAAAGGCAGCCAACTCAATGGGCAAAAATATTTGGCAATCACATATCCGATAATGGTTAAATATCTATGATATGCAATGAGATCATACAACACAACAATAAGAAGACAAACTACCAATTACAAATGGGTCAAAGACTTGAAAAGACAATTGTCCAAAGAAAAAATACAAATGGCAAAGAAATATATTTAAAAATGTTCAACATCACCAGCAATTAAGAAAATACAAATCAAAACTACAATGAGATATCATTTCACACCTATTAGACTGGTGACTATTAAAAGTTAGAAAACTGTAAATGTTGGAGAAGATGTGGAGAGATAGGAATGCTTATTCACTGTTGGTGGGAATAAAGAATGGTACAGCTGCTTTGGAGGACTGTTTGGCAGTTTATAAGGAAGTTCAATATAGACTTGCCACGTGACCCAGCAATACTATTACTAGGTATATACCCAGAAGAACTGAGAGCAGAGACACTAACACACTTCTGTACACCAATGTTCATAGTGGCATTATTCACAACTGCCAAATGCTGGAAACAACACATTTGTCTATCATCTGATAAAGGGATAAACAAATTGTGGTTTATACACACAATGAAATATTATGATGCAGTAAGGAGAAATGAAATTGTGAAGCATATGACGACTTGGATGAACCTGGAGAATATTATGTTGAGTAAAGCAAGCCAGACACAAAAGGACAAATACTGTGTGATTTTGGTATTATGAACTAATCAAAATATATAAAGCCATGAAGTTAATAATTAGAATATAGGTCACGAGAAAATAGGAGGATAGAGAATGGAAAGCTGAGGATTACTCTGTACAGAATTGTTAAAAAAAGGTTGTTTGTAAATTTTTGGAAATGAATAGAAATGGTTAAAGCATATCATTGTGTTTCTAACTAGCAGTGCTATTGTATGGGTATGACAGTGGTTGAAAAGGAAAGTCTAAGGTGGTATATATTAGTAGAAGGAAAGCTAAAAACTATAACATGGTACTGAATAAGATAGTAGAACCTCATGTAAAACATGAATATGTGTGAAATTGCATATATTAAACAGTTTTTACAAAATATAAATACAAATGTATTAGAGAGAAAGAAAAAGAATAGCAGCTATGTATGCTAGGCGAGACATAGAGCAGTTGAGATTTGATGAGTTTTGTTTGTATTCATTATTATTGAAATAATGAAAGTGTTTTGGTTGTGATTGGGATGATGAATGCACAAACATGTGAATATAATGAATACCATTGATTGTACTCTTTGGATGGATTTATGCTTTATTAATATGTATCAATAAAATTGAAAACAAACATGTTTAAATAGAGAAAAATATGAATGTAAAATAAATTAAAGAGAAGGAAATGAAATAGCGGCTATGTATGGCAGGGAAAGCTTAGAAAGATTTAGACGTGAATATTAAGGGGTACAGTTTTTGTTTATTTTTCTGTTTTTTTTTTTAGTTTATTATTACTATTAATATTGGAATAATGAAAATACTTTAATAATGATTAAATTGATGAATATACAATTATGTGATTATACCAAATACCATTGATTATATGCTGTGGATGAATTGAATGCATTATTAATATGTATCAATAAAATTGACTTTAAAAAGAGAAAAAAAGAGCATGGTAATGTCACAAATATGGACACATTGATCAATGGAATCAAATTGAGAGTTCAGAAATAGACTCTCTGCTCTATGGTAAACTGATTTTTCATAAGTCTACTAAGTCCACTTTTCTGAGCCGGAACAAATTTTGATAGTAGGACTTTATATCCATAACCAAAAGAATGAAAGAGGACCCCTATCTTACTTCTGTAATAGAATCAACTCAAAATAAAAGCCACAAACATTAAACTCCTAGAAGATAATATAGGCAAACATACCAGAACTTGTTGTAGATGGTCTCTTAATCTTTATATGCAAAGCTGAGCAATGAGAGAAAAAAATAGATAAATAAGACCGCCTTGAAATTAAACATTTCTGTACCTCAAAGGACTCAAAGGCAGTCATCTCAATGGGAGAAAATATTTGGAAATCACAAATCTGACAAGGGTCTAATATGCATGAAATAAAAAGAAATCCTTCAACTCAAAAAATAAAAAGACAAATGACCTCATTAAAAAATGGGCAAAAGACCTGAATAGATATTTTTCTAAAGAAGAAATACAAATGGCGAAAAAAGACATGAAAAAAAACTTTCGACATCACTAGCTCTTAGGGAAATTCAAATCAAAACAAAAAATTACAAGTCTTGGAGAGGATGTGGAGAGTTAGGAATGCTTACTCACTGTTGGTGGGAATGTAGACTGTTACAGTCACTGTGGAAGTTTGTTTGGTGGTTCCTAAGAAAGCTAGGTATAGATATACCATTTGTCCTGGCAATACCATTAATAGGTACAAACCCAGAAGTACTGAAAGCAGCGACACAAACAGACATCTGATCAAAGATGTTCATAGTAACATTATTCACAATTGCTGAAAGACAGAAATAAAGCCAGGTTTCCATCAACTGAAGAATGGATAAACAACCCATGGTATATATACATGATGGAATATTATTCAGCAGTATGAAAGATTATGTCATGAAGCATATGACAATGAGAATGGACATGGAGAACATAATGTTGTGTGAAGCAAGCCAGACACAAAAGGATAAATACTGTACGATTCCGCTATTATAAACTAAATATATTATGTAAATTCATGGGATTAATACTTAAAATATAGGTCACAAGAAAATAGAATGAGGGTGGAAAATGCAAAGTGGATGGTTAATCTGTGCAGATGTGGTTAAAACATTGTAAATATTTGGAAATTAATCGAAGTGGTAATAGCACATCATGCTGTTTGTGACTAGCAGATCTATTTTATTTGTATGACAGTGGTTGAAAGGGAAAGTTTAAGGACATGTATATTATGAGAAGTTAAGCTAGAAATGTGTAACATAGTGAAACCTTATGTAAAATATGAATATTGGTAATATTCATAATAATTATATAACTTACATAATATTGTAAGTTAAGTTTAATATCAAGTGTACCAGAAGTAATCTAAATATTGCCATTTGCATCAGTAAATGACATAATTTAAACAAATGCAAGCCTCTGGATGCAAAAATAAAAACCTCATAAAAGAAAAATAATACCTACTGATTGATCTTTTCCACCCACTCCCAAAGAAATAGTTTCTTTTATAAGGTATTTTCAAATTAACATCAGCAACAAAAGAATAAGCCCTTATTTGTGGGTATACCAATAGCAAGAAAAGAATAAGCCCCCATTTGGGGAATGCAGTGCATGGGTTTAAGATTGACTTGAATGTAAACCTTGAACAAGCAGCTTCACCTATCTGGACTACAGCATCACATCATCTATAAAGGAATCTACTATTTCTTTGAAGGTGCAAAAAATACTGTGGATGGGTGACTGTGATGATAAGGGCCTACTGATTGCAATGACTGAGTGACAGCTGCTTGACTTAAGTCCTCTTAAGTCCTCAAATTCAACCAATTCATTGGTGATTCCTGAATTGTAACCTCTCCTTAATTAACACATAAAATACTTTCCTTTCTGTAATCCTGCTGCTGTTTTTTTTTATTTTTTTTTTATTTATTTTAATTAATTTATTTTTTATTGTGGGTAAAAATCAAAATTTTCACAATACATACCACTATTTGTAAAATGATATATAAATATATATGCATATATGTGCATTTGCTTACAAAAATGTTTTATATATATATATATATTTTTTTTTTTAAGAGGTGCTTAGATTACCGAAAATATTACACAGAACCCCCTGGGATTCCCATGTTGCCCACCTCCCACACCTCCTACCACATCCCACACAAACATCTCCCGGCTAGAGTTGAAATACCTGCTGCTGTTTTGATTCCTATGTCACTACCAACCTCCAGCTAGTGAAGTCCCTATTGCTCCGGGAATCCTACATTAGTATTAATAAATTTTTGATATTTTATGGTCAGTGGTCATGTCAGTAACACTGCAATTGGGTAAATTACTGGATGGGGGTGATGATGATGGGGGTGAGGTGGGTGCTTTGGGAGAAGTTCTCCTAAGGTCCATGGAAAGAGAGGCTCTGTTCTGTTCCCAACTTTGATAGGCCTCCTTAATCATGAAAAAGCCAGTTGGTTAATGGATTCTGGACCAGACTGCCAGCTTTCAAGTCATGCATTTTATTATCCCACTTGTGCTTTTTCTTCATCTGTAAAATGCAGAGGTTGATATTAGAGTTGTCATGAAGATTAAATGAGTTACTGCATGAGTAGAATTTAGAACAAAGACAGCAAATAGATAACTCTATTCAGATGTTAGCTATTACTACCGTTATCATTAGAGTCTATTTTACATTTGGGGCTTCTCTTTTAGACAAGGTTTGGGGAAAGAGTTTCTCTGTTAAATGTCTTTGAAAACCCGTGGACTCATTAATGGCCAAAGGCTCTTCTTGGACTAGCATTCTATGGCCTTAGTTTACTTTAGGCCACACTTTTCTTTGATGGCCACACTTTTCTTTGATGGCAAGCTGGTGATTATATTAAGATAGTGCGATTTGGGATGAGTAGCTTTCAAGCACAAGAATGTTAATGTGAATGGATAAGTACTAAAGTTTTTTTGCCTTTTTATTATATTATATAATCCAAATAAGTCCCTGGATTGCTGGAATAGCACATTTTAAATGACTTTCTATTGGAGAGCATATCCGTTCTAACTCTCCCTTCTCTTACGACCGATGGCAGCCCAATCTAATGAAAGTTAGCTAAGGGATATCTGTGGCCTCTCAAATTAAGTTTGTATGATACTTACTTAAAAGTGTTACTTGAAAACACTCTCAATCATATAGAAAGCCAAGTGATACCAGGGTTTAAAGTTAATGAAAAAACGAATTAACTTGTCCTAGTAGCGTTCTGTTGTCAATTTTAACAAGATAAAGGGATTTCAGAGCATCAGATAATGAAAGTCTTGATTTGGACAACAACAGACACTTCACCAGTGGAGCATTAAGAAATGTCATTAAATGCATGGCCCAGAAATTCCCACTAAAACTCATCTATGACAACCCCCTACTTAACAATCCACTGAATGCCACTGTAGGGTATGTTTTCTTACCCAACTGTGTTTTTAATACTTTTAATTATAGAGATGCATTTGAAAGAGTAAAGAAAATTTTATTTTTTTAGTAAGGTTATGGATACAAATGCAAACGTGTGTGTGTATGTGTGTGTGTACTAATGCATATGGATTAAGTAGAGGGTTAAATAGGGAAAGTACTGGCTATTTAAAAAATAAAAAAAGCAATTTAGTACAAGCTACAATATAACAGTCTATCACAGCATTCAACATTTTTAAGTGTGTCTTTGGGAATGATTCCCTTTGATATGATTGGATTGTTTACAAGCTGCATGTATCAGAAGGATAAGAACACTTATATTGATGGCTCACCCACAAAGCACTTACAGAATGCTTTGGTGTTCTTCTTTTCTGAATGTAAAGAAGTCATGGTCTGTGTAGAATTTATAGGATTCAAGCAATACCCTCTATCTGATTAGATTGAGAATGTATTGCCACTTTCATGTAATTATTTTAAGTGAGAAATCAATCCACACAATTTTATATATTTATGAAACAGATATTAGTGTGTCACAGGTAGTTATTGTTTACTTTACTGACTGAATCATTTACCAAATATTTATTGAATGCCTACCACATGCCAGCCACCATGATAATGCTACTAACATAATAATGAATAAAATAGTTGAGTTTCTTGTTCTCATAGGGATTACACTGTGTTATAGGCAAAAAGCAAGAAACAAACACATAAATAAGATGCTAGGTGCTATGAGAGAAATATGAAAAAGAACCCACTTTAGATTATAAAATAATCATATGCTCTCCCAAAGAAGTAACTTTTAAGCTGAAATGTGATGAAGAACAGATTAAGGGATTTCAAGAAGAGTCATAGCATATGTAAGGGCTCTGAGGTGGCAAATTGCTTGGCATATCAAAGAAATGGATATGCCTATGACTGATGCATAGTGAGTCTTCGAGATGAAATTAGACTGCAGGTAAAGGCCAGATCATGTAGGATCTTGCAAAAACACATGAAAGTGTCTGAGTTTTATTTGAAGTGAACCAAAACCGTTTGTGCTTTGAAGGAATTTGTCAAGTGAAAATGCAGTCTACTCAACGGGAGAAAATATTTGGGAACTACATATCCAATAAGGGTCTAATATCCAGTCTATATAAAGAATTATACAACTCAATATTAAAAAGCAGATAAACAAACCATTTAAAAATGGACAAGGAACTTGAACATACACTTTTCCAAAGAGGAAATATCGATGGCTAAAAAGCACACAAAAAGATACTTAACATCACCAACTATTAGGGAAATGCAAATCAAAACTACAATGAAAAAAAAACAGGAAACTTCACGTATTAGAAAAGATGTGGAGAAATGGGAGCACTCATTCATTGATGATGGGAATGTAGAATGGAATAAAACCTTGATCAAAAGGGAGAAATATTAAATTTAAATAAGTTTTTATGACCAAGAGATTTCAAGGTGAGTCGGGGGGTCATTCCAGTGGTTACACTCATGCATGTCTCAAATTTCACAAACTGCTAAAGTAAACAAAGCCTCAAACAAGAGTACTACTGAAGGCTCTAAGGATATCTCAACACCAGAGGCAAGGCACACAGCATCATGAAATCAACACCCCTTCAGTGGGCTCTATTTGAGAATATATGACATTCTATTTCCCTAATATAACATACTTACACTAATTTATAATTCCCCTACTCATGATTCTTCTACTCCTTTTTTTGAACCTATAATTTTCAATATACCCATTAAATATATCTCTCAGAGACTTAAATCTTGGCATTGTTCATATGCAGGTTGAGCCCTGAATTCTAGCAGAGTTGCAGCCAACTCTGTCCAGTTCTTTGGGGTTTGCCTTAGAAAACTGACAGAAAGATGACTATGGACAAGTCCCTTCCCCAAAACAAGAAGTATCTACAACTGCAAGCAAAACAATTCCTTCCATCTGCCCCATATTATCTAAGTCCCCTCTCAGCCTGACGGAGTCAGATCTGATATCATCCCAAATCCCTCAAGATTGAGGAATGAACAAACAGAAGGGGGGAGTGTAACTATGGACCAAAGAAGATTTATCACTATTGTAGCTATTATCTTGTGTTAATGAAAGAGCTTGCAAGATTGATATAAAGATAGTGGTTCTCAGGTGTTCAGAAGGAAGGGTGAGGGATGAATAGGTGGAACACAGGGAATTTTAGGTCAGTGAACTTATTCAGTATACTGCAATGATGGACACATGACATTGTACATTTGTCAAAGCCTATAAAACTGTACAGAACATAGTGTAAACCATAATAAAACTATAAACATTAGTTAGTAGCAATGTTTCAATATCAGTTCATCAAGTGTAACAAATATATTACACTAATGTAAGATGTTAATAATAGGGGAAAGTAAGTGTGTGCGTATATGCGTGGGGGTTATATGGGAATTCCCATACTTTTCGTGTAGATTTCTGTAAACCTAAAACTTTTCTAAAATAAAGTTTATTATTTAAAAAATGATTTATAGATACAAGTAAGAGAGGGGTAAAAATATATATCACCTCTAAACTGGAAAAGCTCGTATTAGGTAATGTAGCCTACATTTGTGGGCAAGAAAACTTCCTTATACCAGACTAGCAAAATTTTCCTCCCAGCCTCAGGCAGAACTGGAAAACCTCAGACCACCCTCTCTGAGGGATCTGGTAATGTATAAAACAAACTTCACAAGACATGTGCTCCCTGCAGTGGCAGAATCCTATGTGGAAAAGCTGAATCAGAGGCTAAGACACCTCTAGTTTCTTACCCCAAATTCAACAATCACATGAGACACAACACCTATCCCCAGGATAAGAGTAAGTGAGGAGGGTGAAGAAACACAAGGGATTTTACTTTAATGGTGCTCCCTCCAGGACACAAGTTCTTAACCTTTTTTTTCCCGTGGACCCCTTTGCCAGTCAGGTGAAAGTCACAGACCCCTTTTCAGAATGTATTAGCAAGTAGTTTTATGAGACACAATATCAGCATGTCTTTAAATTAAATATTAGGATTAATCAAAATTACATTTTACAACTTTCATAATGTCATTACCTGATAACCTAATATGGTTCAACATCTGATCAAATGGTCATTTTCGACAAACACTTAGATATTCGAGTTTTCCAACAGCATTATAAATCCATCTCCACCGTCCTTACCAAACTTCTTGCTGGCAGTTATCCACTGAACTCAGAACACACTGCATCCAAATAAAAATCATACCTATTCCACACTATACTTTGTATTATTTAATAAATATAACACACCTGCATAACACATCCCCAGAAGAATGTTTTTAAATGCATAAAATAAAATTACAAAGGAAATCAGTAACATATATTGAAATACAGTTACTAAAATAAAAAAACATATGATATAATACTATACATATGTGCTTCTTTCTTAACACATTACATAATAATCCAATACATCAAAAATATAAGAAAATTAAATTTTATTTTTTAAAGGCATGTTAATGTGCAGACTATTGTTTATCTTGAATAAGAACATTAAAATGCGGTGTAGTATTTGATAAGGCAACATGCATATCATGTTGGGCATCAATCCAAGCTCATGGACCCTTAAAATCTTTCCACAGACCCCTTGGGTGTCTGTGGACCCATGGTTAAGAACCCTTACTCTAGGAGTTAAAAAAAAAAAAAAAAACCCTCATATATGGGAACAGCATTCCTTTCCTAATAAGTTACACTGTCCTTGCAAACCCAGCTTTGGAATGCTTCTTTCTTGCTCCTTGGATGACATCCCAGAGATTTTCCATAGCTTTTTGGTCATTCTTGAATAGTAAAAGTTCAGTTTAGTTGAATCTCTTAATGACATAACCTAAACTCCCCTTACAACCCCGATCATAGACCAAGCTCAGGTGTGGATGCTTGCACTTGGAAAGGGAAAATAGAGTGGTGTGATTGCTATATTTTCTTTTCTACATACAGTATTATAGTTGTAATCTGTTTTTGATGTCCCTTGGTTGTGGAAGATTCCAATTATGATTCTTGGGGGGGCACTTTGGTAGGTCCTTTAGCAAGCTTCATTAGTAGGGATGTCTCACCAGGAGTTACCTTGCAATAATTCCTTCCCAGTTATTGATGTCTGGTGGATCCTCCTCTCTTTTACCACTTAATTCATCCAGGATTGTTTTCAAAGGAACTTAGACCGAATCTCTTCTGCTGTTTCCACTTCTGGCCATAGGAATATCACACATTGTTTGTCTCTCCAAACTCTGAATATCCATGTCTTTTCCAGATTGCTTTCATCTTTGTGTTCTGCTACTAGACCAAAAAAGCTCCAGTCACACAAACTTCCTTTTGGATATCCCCAAAGGGAGTAATATACCTACCACTATGTGGATCAGAAACCTCTTTTTAAATTTTCTTAGTCACTCCATTAAGACACACGCACATATTTCTCCAATGATCCTCATATCAACTTTTCATGTTGTCGATTCATTATTTTTTAAGTTATGAAACAAAAGTTTATGTTTGAAGAAGCTTTAGATTATGTAAATGTTAAATAAAAAATAAAGGGGGATTCCTATTGTGGCAGTTTGATATTGTTTACAAATTCCAAAAATAGATATTGAATTATGTTTGTGAACTGGTCAGTTCCTTGGGGCATATTAGATTGTATTAAATTTAAAGGTTTCAGTTTTACTTAATTAAATTATGATAAAGCCTGTGATTTGACCATGTAAATAAGATATTGAGTCCCCAACCCTTGGTGGGCAGCGATTCACAGAGAAAATGATATGGCAGAGGAGAAAATTGTAGCTTTTTGATGCTGGGGCCCAGGAAGTAAACACATAGTAGAAGAACAGAAGAATAGAGATGGCTCCATAGAAACAGCAGAGGCCCTGGGAAGAGAAAGAACCTGATAGTCTACAGCTGCTATTGTGGAGAGACCAGAGCAGCTGAGCTTGGAGATAAATGAGCCCTGGGAGAAAGATGAGACTTATCCCAGGCTATAGTTGATACTGGAATAAGCTGGGACCTAGGAGCCTTAAAAGGAAGAGGAAGGCTGAACTCTTGCAGACATCAGTAGCCCCCTTGCTCCAACAGGTAGCAACAGATTTGGTAAGGGAAGTAACGTATGCCTTATGGCTTTGTGACTGTAAGCTTCTACCACAAATGAATACATTTTATAAATGCCAACAGATTTCCACTATTTTGCATCAGCATCACTTTGGCTGCCTAATACATCCATATACTCCACCCCTCAACCTCCCACATTTTCCCTCATTAACATATTTTATTAGTGTGGTACGTTTGTTACAATTGATGGACACATACTGAAGCATTGCAACTAACCATGGTCAATAGCTTGCATTATAGTTTACACTTTACACTGCACAGTTTATGGGTTTTGAAAAAATGTGTAATTGCCTGTATCAGTCTTGCAATGTCATTCAGAACAATTGCAATGTACCAATAATGGCCTATGTTACACCTATTCTTCCATATCCTTCCCCTCAAAAACTCTGATGGCCACTGCTTTTATATCAGTGTTACAATTTATTCCATCATTAGAATAATAGTAGGTCTACTTTAGTTAATAGTTGCATTCCCACCCTATGTTTTTTCATTCCTCAATCTTGAGGATTTTAAGATGGTGATGCCCACACTATTTCTGATAAAGAGGGGACTTAGATCCATGGGGCAATGGATTAAGCAGTCTTGCTTGCAGTTGTACATATTTTCTGTTTTTTGGCGAGATGGACATTGTCCATCATCATCATTTTGTTAGTTGTCCTGGGCAAGTCCAATGAATTGGAGAGTGAATGTTGGCTGCAGCTCTGCTGAGATTCAGGGCTCAATTGGCTTATGACCAAAATTAAGATGTAAGTCTCTGTACATATACTTAATGGATATAGTGCTAATTATAGGTTCAAATAAAAGGGACAGAAGCCATGTCTAGGGAGATTATAAGTGAATCTGACAAGGTGCCAAATTCCTGATATTGTCTGCCCTGACTATAGTGTCTAGATCCTTCTAGAGCTCTCAGAAGCACCCCTGCTTGAGGTACATTTTACTGTGGCATTCAATGAGATCCTCCTGAGACAAGCATAAGCATAACCTCTGGAATGACCTCCCAACTCACTTTGAAATCTCTTAGTCATAAAAACTCATTTGAATTTAATATTTCCCCCTTTGGTCAAGGTCTTTTTCCAAATGCATCATTAGTTGGTGCTTGGTAATAATCCCTCGGTGCCAGGAGGCTTATCCCTGGCAGTTATGTCCCATGCCAGGTGGGGAAGAAAGTGAGTTAATATGCTGTTTGGCTTACAGAGATGGCATATTTGAGCAACAAGAAGGCTTTCAGGAGGTAAATCTTAAGCAATATGTAATGCTAAGCTAAATATCAATTTCATAAGAACATGGTTCATAAGTACAAGCATCAATATCGAGGTCCTGGCATATTTATCTCTCTTCCTTCACTAAGCACTGCCATATAATCTCTGGTTTCTTGCTTCCATATTATAGAATGTAGCAGGACTTCCCAGGATGGAAATCAATTTTCTTTTGGTTATTTTTTGGGTCTCCATCCACTGAGACAACACTTTATGATCACTTGAATATAGTAATATTCCATAAAGGGGTGCTTCAGGTGCTAACCTCCCCATCACAGACATCCCACACCAGTGATCCTCCCCTGCCACAGTTGTGACACTTCTGCAATCCAAATCCTCACCAAAATCAAAGTAAAAAAAACTAATGAATAAATATAATAAAAATAAAATAATAAAAAACAAATATGGGAATCCCAGTGGGTTCCGTGTAATATTTTGGGTAATCTAAGCACCTCTTAAAATATATGTATATATATATATAAATAACATTTTTGTAAGCAAATACACATATATGCATATATATTTATATATCATTTTGCAAATGTTTGTATGTATTGTGAGAATTTTGATTTTTACCCATAATAAAAAAAATTAAAAAAAAAACAAATAAAAGACAAAAATAAAAAATAAGAAATAATTTAAATAATTTAAAATTTAAAAATTTCATTGTGTTTTTCGTGACCATGAGATATAGCATTTATGTACAGTGACAATTTCTTCTGTATGGTCCCCCAATGTCTTAATTTTTTTTGCTTTATTTTCAAAGAAGCTTTAGGTTACAGAATAAACACATAGAAAATATAACCAAATCCACTATGCCTAAACACCTCCCCTTCTCATATTTTCCACTATTTATAACATCTTATATGAGTATGATATATTGTTACAATAGATTAATATATATTGAAGCATCACTACTAACCATGGCCAATGGATTACATTATGTATTATTACATTTTGCACAGTACACTTTTAGCCTCAATGTGAGCAAGGAGAAGAACACTTTTGACCCTTCCCTCTACAAGTTTGACAAAAATGTTCTGGCAACTTGTATTAAAATATGAAATTAGAGACTTCAAGGAAAATGGCACCGAAGTAGGTAGGCAGAGTCTGACCCTCTCACAAAAAAAGTAGAGAGAAAGCAAGAACTGATCTAAAGAAGCCCCTTTGAATATATATAGAATGGGAAGATGCTCTGAATCATGTAGGAAGGTATTAAAAAAATAAAGAAGCCAAAGGAAAATGATGAGTTCCTCACCCCTGAGGCTGGAAATGGCACATATACCCTGCCTTCAAGGCAAATAGCTACAGTACTCCTGGCTCACTGCTGCCAATGGACTGGGAGGGGACATTCCCTGGGATGAAGAGGGATCTAGCGGAGGGTAGAGTAGTTTCTTTGCAGTGAGTTTCACCAGCTGATCTTCCTTGAATCTCAGAAGTGACCCAGACCCCAACAAGGAATGAGGAGGTGGTATCCACTCAAGCAGGCTTTCATATTCAGCTGCCTAGGGAGAGAAAGCAAATAGATTAGAGAGTGGGTGGGGACAGGTGCCGAACCAGGAGCACTTTCTCAAGCTGTAGAAGTCGAAAACTCCTTGGGGAAAGGGGGAAGATAGCTCTCTGAAGACAATTTAATCTAATTAATCTAAAGAAACAATTTAGCTAAGTGGAGCAATTCGTGCCTTGCATATACGAGGGCCTTGGTTCAGTTCCCTGGTTTTTCTTAGAGAAGTGATCAAGAGTGTGATCCACCTGGTTATCAGGCATCCAGCTGATACCTTATGACAGGGAACATATAGACATTCTTTTACACTTTCTTGTATCTGTTTTTTTTTTTGTTGTTGTTGTTGTTGTTGTTGTTGTTGTTTTAAGTTTTATGTTTTAAGTTTTATGACATATTTTACTCTCTAAAATGTGATAAATCACCTGCAGAGATCAGGCTGCAGGGTGATGGATTGATGAACACTGGAAGGCTGAGAAACTCCTTAGGGGCCTAAGAGGGATGACCATTTTTCCTTGGTTGCTTTATTTTTTAATTGATGCTGTTTTGTAGGAGGGCGCACACTGCAAGCTCCCAGAGCAAGGCGGATTGGAGACGGGGTCCTGCCCGGGGGTCTGTGCTGTGCACGCCTGGAGTGAGAAGCTTGGGACATCTATCTGTGCGGATCGGCGGTGTGGACCAAACGGTGGAGATTCGTGAGTTTTGAGGCTGCCTGTGGAGGTTGGCACAGGCGGCTGAGACCCGCGGTTATGGAAAAATAAAATAAAACGGCCATTTGGAGCTGCGGGCGGGGCGAAAAAGTTTTATTTTCTGGGGAGCTGGCTGCCTGGCGCCCCTTGGAACTTGTGTGAACAGAGCAAACGAGCTAGTCAGCACCCGGTGAACCGGAGGGGGCATTTTGGTTGGGGAACGCA
>JAKSZT010054499.1:830993-945516 GCA_026826555.1 Tolypeutes matacus | reverse complement strand
ATTGTGAGAATTTTGATTTTTACCCATAATAAAAAAAAAAAATTATACAGAGAAATTTCTCTGACCACAATGGAATGAAGCTGGACATCTGTAAGGGCTAGAGAACCAGATTAGGCACAAAGATATGAAATATAACAAACAACATCCTCTTAGCCAAACAGTGGGTTAAGGAGGAAATTTCAAAAGAAATAGGAACTACATTGAAATGAAGGAAAATGACAGCACAACATATCAAAACCTATGGAATGCAGCAAAAGCTGTACTGAGAGGGAAATTCATAGCCATAAATGCATATATCAAAAAATAAGAAAGAAGTAAAATCAAAGACTTAACTGCACTTCAGGTGGAATTAGAAAAAGAACAACATACCAACACAAAAGAAAGTAGAAAGGAAGAAATAACAAAGATTAAGGCAGAACTCAATGAAATACAAAATGAGAAACCAATAGAAAAAAATAAACAGAACCAAAATCTGGTTCTTTGAGAAGATCAATAAAATTGAAAAACCCTTAGCTATACTAACACAGAAAATAAGAGAGAAGATTCAAATACACAAAATAAGAAATGAGGAAGGGGATATCACCATTTACCCCACAAAAATAAAGAGTATCATAAGAGGATATTTTGAAAAAATTATATGTAAACAAGAAGGACAATTTAGAGGAAATGACCAAATTCCTAGAAACACACAAGCAGCCTACATTGACGAAAGAAGAAATTCATGAAGTCAACAGAACAATTACAAGTAAAGAGGTAGAATCAGTCATGAAAAATCTCCTAACTAAGAAGAGCCCAGGACCAGATGGCTTCACAGGTGAATTTTACCTAATATTCTGGAAAGAACTAAGAGCAATTTTGCTTAATCAATTCCAAAAAATAGAAGTAGAAAGAACAATACCTAACTCATTCTATGATGCTAAAATTACCCTAATAGCAAAACCAAACAAAGACACCACCAGAAAGGAAAATTACAGACCAATCTCTCTGATGAACCTAGATGCTAATTCCTCAACAAAATACTTGCTAATCATATTCAACAACACATCAAATGAATTATACACTTTAACCAAGTGGGTTTCATCCCGGGTATGCAAGCATGTTTCAACAAAAGAAAATCAGTTAATGTAAAACACCACATAAACAGATCAAAAGTAAAAAATTACATGATCATCTCTATAGATGCAGAAAAAACATTAGTCAAAATACAGCACCTTTTCCTGATAAAAACACTGCAAAAAATAGGAAAACAGGAAACTTTCTGAAGATGATAAAGGGCATATATAAAAAATCCACAAGGGTAGTCATCAATAAAAAGAACACATCAGTGGGTCATCCTCTTTTGACAGACACTGTCCCTGCACTCAGAGGATTATTGCTGCTCCCTTGGAGACTGTGGCAGAACTCTCCAGGCTAGGAATTCAGATTCCCTCATTTATTGTGTGATTGTCCACACATCGTGACCATGCCCCATCTTTTGATCTTTTGAACAATTTTGTATATCTTTCATGTATATTCAGATTAACTAATTCCCATGAATATTGTGAAAATTTTGATTTTTACACACAATAATAAATAAATATATATTTTTAAAAATTACAAAAAAAACAAAAAAAATCCACAGCTAATGTCATATACAATGGTGAAATCCGAAAAGATTATCTTCTAAGATGGGGAAAAAGACAAGGATGCCCACTAACACCGCTCCTATTTAACATTGCCTTAGTAGTACTTGCTTGAGCACTGAGGCAAGAAAAAGGTATAAAAGGCATCCAAACTGGAAAGGAAGAATTCAAAATTTCACTATTTGCAGATGACATTGTCCTATATACAGAAAGCACTGAGAAATCTACAACAAGGGTTCTAGAGCTTACAAATGAATTCAGTGAAGTCGCAGGATATAAGATCAATGCTTGAAAATCAGTAGCATTTCTGTACAAGAAAAATGAGCAATCTGAGGAGGAAATCATGAAAAAAATACCATTTGCAATATTAACTAAAAAATCAAATACCTAGGAATAAACTTAACTAAATATGTAAATGATTAATACACAGAAAACTACACAGCACTGTTTAAGGAAATCAAAGTAGAGTTAAATCAATGGAAGAATAGTCCCTGTTCATGGATAGGAAGACTCAACATCATTAAGATGTCTATCCTACCCAAACTAATCTATGGATTTAATGCAATCTTAATAAAAATCAACACAGCATTTTTTACTGAATTGGAAAAAACAAGTATGACATTTATTTGGAAGAGTAAGAGGCCCTTAATAACCAAAAACATTTTGAAAAAGAAAAATGATATCGGAGGAATCACACTACCTGACTTTAAAGCATTCTACAAAGCTACAGTGGACAGAATTGCATGATAATGGCACAAGGATAGACATACTGACTAATGGAACCGAACTGAGACCTCTGATACAGATCCTCACATATACAGTTATCTGATATTCTACAATGCCATCACACATTCACTCAACTGGGAGAGAATGGCCTCTTCAACAAATGGTGCTTGGAGAACTGGATATCTATATACAAAAGAATGAAAGAGGAACACCATCTCACATCTTGTACAAAAATCAACTCAAGATGGATCAATGATCTAAATATAAGAGCCACGACCTTAAAGACCTTGGAAGATAATGTAGGGAAGCATCTACAAGACCTTTTGATAGGAAATGGCTTTGTGAATATCACACCCAAAGCAAGATCAGCAAAAGAATAAATAGATAAATGGGACTTTCTCAAATTTAATACCTTTTGCATCTCAAAGGAGTTTGTCAAAAAAGTGAAAAGACAGCCCACGCAAAGGGAGAAAATATTTGGTAACCATATACCTGATAGAAGCCTAATATGCAGCATATATGAAGATATCCTATATCTTGAACATTAAAAGTCAAACTACCCATTTAAAAATGGTCAAGGGATTTGAACTTCTCCAAAGAAGAAATACAAATCCTAAAAATCACAAGAAAATATGCTCAACATCCGTAACTATTAGGGAAATGCATACAAAAATTACAATGAGATACCATCTTACACCCATTAGCCTGGAGGCCATTAAAAAAACAGCAGACTACAAGTGTTGGAGGGGATGTGGGGGAATGGGAACTTTCATCCACCGCTGGTGGGAATGTAGAATGGTCCAGCCATTGTGGAGGACAGTTTGGCAGCTCCTCAGAAATCTAACTATAGAACTGCCATATCATCCAGCAATTCCACTGCTGGTTATATACACAGAAAAACTGAAAACAAGGGCACAAAAATATATATGCACATCAATGTCCATAATGGCATTATTTATTATAACCAAAAGTTAAAATCAACCCAAACGCCCATCAACATATGAATATATAAAGAAAATGTGGTATATACATACAATGGTATACTACTCAGCTGTAAGGAGTAATACAGTACTAACACACGGGATAACATGGATGAATCTTGAGGACCTTATGTTGAGTAAAGCAAGCCAGGAATTGAAGGACAAATATTACATGGTCTCTTTGATAAGAATTAAGCAATTTGAGATGAATTATAGAGCTAGTTTCTGGAATATAAGTTTTCAGGAAATAGGAAGGGAGAAGAAGTTTGTGAGCCAATGTCCACACAGGTGAAATATATGATAAAGTGGAAATGAGTAGTTGTGCAGTTAAGAGATATGACACTGGTGTAGGGATACTATTGGGTTAGGCAGTGCAAGCTTGACAGGAGGGTAGAGTGGGGAGTATGGGTTGGATGGTCCAAGGAACTGGGAGGAGGGTTGGCGAAGGAAATAGGTGAACATTGGGGATAGGTAGGTAGGTAGGTGAAACTGCAATGTTGAGAAAACTCTATTGGCAATATGACAAGGAAGCATAACTGGTTTAGTGTGTGGAATGGGGGGCATTTGGGACAGGGCATGCCTGAGACAGCCTTCTAGAATATGTGCAGGTGATCATTTCATCATAGTGTGCTGTATCAGTGGAGGGAGACCCACATAATGAGTGAGAAGGAGTTGGACTACCATGTTGAAGAGGCCTGATATGTTTTCAAACAAGGAGTCTTTGTCTTTTGAAAGCGTGGGCAGTTCCTAATATGAAAGGGCAGACTTATGTGTCCAGCCGTCAGCATTGTTGCAAGTATTTAAGAATATTGTCCTTCGTGGAGTTAAGCCTGGTTGTCTACGTGTGCCCTGAGGGGAGGGTGAGGGAGGAATAGAAGAGATTAAAGAGGGTGTATTTGGGGGCAATGGAAGTGTTCTGCATGACCATGCAAAAATGGATACAGGCCATGTTAAATTTCATTAAAAATTTTTAAAAGTGTATGGTTTAAAATGTAAAACATAATGTAAACCATTGACCATGGTTGGTAGCTATGTTTCAATATTCATGCATCTCTTGTAACAAATATACCATCCATATGTAAAACGATTATTAATAGGGAAGGGGAAAGGGGGAGGATGTTGGGTACATGGGAGTCCCCTAGATTCTGTATGTAACCTTACTGTGACCAAAATCTTCTTTGAAGACGATATTTAAAAAAGTAAGACTCCAGGGAAGAAATGGAAAAAAATGCCACTGTACATGCAGGACAACTGTTATTACAGTGATGAAAGGAAAAACAACAAAAAAAAATTTATTTTATTTTTTAACGTTTAACATTTTTCATTTTTTTATACACCAATCATTTTTACTTAATTATTGTTTTAGCTTCTCTAAATTATTAGGAATTTTATTTCTTATGTTTAAACCTACCATTATTATTTCATTTTCCTATTACTAGAAATTGACAATATTCTTGGCTTAATTTTTGAAGAATTTTGGATCACAGAAGGGTTACAACTGTGGCAGAGGAGGATCAATGGGGTGTGGTGTTAGTGATGGGGGATACATGGGAGGAAGTTCACCTGGGCATACATATAAGGTGTATAAATATGTTCAAATATTCATGGAGCATTGCCACAGTGGGTGAAGATTCACACAACTGAAAGATTATTGAATTCCCATCCTGGGGAACTCTGCCCCAATCTCTAATGGAAGAGTGACAATCCACCAAGTACAGGGGCAATAACTAGTGAAGAAGGATGGTCCATTGGTGGGCCCTTGATGTTGATGACTATGCTTGTGAGGCTTTGGCTTTTGAATTTGCATCTTAGCCTAGTGTTGTGAAGTGCCTAAGAGTTGTCTCCTAAGAGCCTCCTTGTTGCTCACATGTGCACTCTCTCTAAGCCAAACTCAGCATATATATGCATTACCTTCCCCCCATCGTGGGACATGACTCCCAGGGATGAGCCCTACGTGGCACTGAGTGATTACTACCAAGCACTGGCTGATGATACAACTGGAAAAAAAAATGAATAAAAGGGGGAAATGGTAAAGACAAATGAGTGTATATGGTTAAGAGACTTCAAAGTGATTTGGGAGATCATCAGAGAGGTAACGCTCATGCATGTCTCAGCAGGATATCATAGACGGTCATGGTAGATACTACTTAAAACAGTAGGGATCCTCAGGGCTCTGGAGACACCCATGACCTACAGTGATGACAGATAGCTCCTGAGTTTGGTGCCTTGCCAGTGGGCCCTACAAAAATTAGTGTTCCCGACTGTGACAGGGTTGGACTTAGGTGTGACTTCTCTGCACATGCCTCTTCTGTCCCTTTTATTTGAAGCTATAGTTGTTGCTGGAGTTGTTAGGTGTACGTTCAAGAGACTTTAATCTCTGGACTCTCCATAGCCAACTGGGCCTTGAGATTTAATGAGTTGCAATACCTACTCTCTAGTTCATTGGACTCACCCAGGACAAATATCAAGTAGATGAAGATGGACAAAGACTACCCCAAGGAACTGAGAAAGTGCACAAGTGCAAGCAAGAGAGTCCCATCCATATGCCCCATGAGATAAAAGCCTCCTCTCAATAAGAGGTGGAGTGGGCAACACCATCCCAGAATCCCCAGGATTAGGGGATGAACTATGGACTAAAGTAGATTTATTGCTATTCTCCTATAGACTTATTGTGATTTTAGCAATGGAAGAAACTATATCATTCATGTGGAGGCAGTGGCCCCTAGAGATTTTGAGGGCAGGGAGAGGGAAACACAGGTGAAATATGGGAGCATTTGGGGGGACATGGGCATTTTCCTGAATGACATTACAGTGACAGATATGGGACATTACATATCTTGTCATAACCTACAAAATTGTGCAGGAAAGAGTTTAAACTTCAATGTAAATTATAATCCATGCTTAGTGGCAATGCTCTAAAATGTTTTAATCAATTATAACAAATATACCACACTTATGGAAGCTGTTGTTAATGTGGGAAAATGTGGGAAGTGAAGGAAGCGGGTCATATGGGAATCCCCTATATTTTTATGTAACATTTATGTAATCTAAATACCCTTTTTAAAAATAAAAAATAAAAAAATATATTTAAAGAAAAGCCCTGAGAATATAAAACAAAGCTTCTAGAGCATACAAATGATTTCAGTAAAGTGGCAGGTTATAAGTTCAATGTGCAAAAATCAGTAGCATTTATATACACAAATAATGAGCAATCTGAGAAAGAGATCAAGAAAAGAAAATCCCATTTACAAAAGAAATTAAAAGAATCAAATATCTACTGATAAATTTAACTAAAGATGTTAATGACTTGTACCCAGAAAACTACACATCACTGTTAAAGGAAATCAAAGAAGATTTAAATAAATTGAAGAATATACCTTGTTCATGGATAAGAAGACTAAATATCATTAAGATGTCTAATCTACCCAAAGTGATTTACAGATTTATGGCAATCCCAATAAAAATAACCAGAGCATTTTTTTTTTTTACCAAAGTGTGAAAGCTAACTGTGAAATTTATGTGGAAGGGCAAGGGGCCCCAAATAGCCAAAGATATATTGAAAACTAAAACCAAATTCAGAGAAATCACACTACCTGACTTGAAAATATACTAAAAAGCTTTATTGGACAAAACTGCATGGCATTGGGAAAAGGATAGACATACTGACCAATGGATCCAAATTGATATTCTGATATGGCTCTTCACATATATAGTCAACTGATATTCGACAAGGCCACCAAGACCCCTCAACTGAGAGAGAGTGGCTTTTCCAACAAATGATGTTTTGAGAACTGGATATCCATATCCAAAAGATTGAGAGAAGACCACCATCTCACACCTTATACAAAAATTAACTGAAGGTGGATTGAAGATCTAAATATATGATCCCAGACCATAAAGTTCTTGAAAGATAATGTAGGGAAGCATCTAAATGATCTTGAATTAAGAAATAGTTTTGTGAAAATTTTGATTTTTACCCACAATAAAAAAATACAATAAAATTAAAATAAAAAAAGAAATAGTTTCGTGAATTTTACACCCAAAGCATGAGCACCGAATGATATATGCACACCGAAATATAAATAAATGTTACCTCCTCAAAATTAATAACTTTTGCACTTCAAAGTATTTGTCAAGAAAGTGAAAAGGCAGATTACACAATGGGAGGAAATATTTGGCAACCATATATCTGATAGGGGCCTAATATCCAGCATATATAAAGAAATCCTGTACCTCAAAAATATAAAGACAAAAAATTCATTAAAAAAATGGGCAGGTGATTTGAATAGACATTTCTTCAGAGAAGAAATTCAAGTGGCTAGAAAGCACATGAAAAGATGTTCATCATCACTAGCTATTAGGGAAATGTAAATCAAAACTACAATTAGATATCATCTTACACACATTAGACTGTCATCTATTAAAAAATCAGAGGATTTCAAGTGTTGGAGAGGGTGTGGAGGAATAGTAAGCCTTAGCCACTGCTGGTGGGAATGCAGAATGGTGCAAACAATGAGGAGTACAATCTGATGATTCCACAAGAACTAATTATAGAACTGCCATATGATCCAGAATTCCCATTTCTGGTTATATACCCAGAAGAATTGAAAGCAGGTATATGAACAGACATGCACACCGATGTTCATAGCAGCATTATTCATCATTGCCAAAAGATGGAGGCAACCCATATGTCTACCAAAAGATGAATGGAAAAGCAAACTCTGGTATATACATACAATGGAAAATTACTCAGTTGTAAGAACAAATACAGCAATAACACAAGTGGTAACACTGATGAACCTTGAAGACCTTATGTTGAGTGAAGCAATCCAGGCACTGAAGGACAAATATTACATGACCTTGCTGATATGAATTAAGTAAATTGAACATACTCATAGGGGGTAGTGTCTGGAATATAGGTTTACAGGAGACGGAAAAGGAGAAGTAGGTTGGGGGACAATGCTCATACGGGCAAAATCTATGATAAGGTGGAAATGTGTAGTTGTGCAGTGGATGGGCATGAGAGTGATGCAGCTATGTTCTTGGATTGAACAGTGTTGGCCTGTAAGGGGGGTAGGATGGTGGTGTTGCACATTCCATGGAACTTGGGGGAGGGTCTGGTGAGTGAACAAATGAACTCTGGGAATTTGTGGGTATGTGGTTTAAAGTACAACATTGGAAATGTTTTTTGGCAAATATGGCAGGGGAGAGTTATTGGTTTAAGATGTTGGATGTAGGGAATATGCAGGACATGGCTCACCTGTGGCAGGGTTCCAGGGAGTATATGTGTGTTCATCCTGTCATAGGGTGTTGTATCAGTGGGTGAAGACCCACACAATGAATGGGGAGATGTTGTACTCCCAACGTGGGGAGTTTTGCTGTGTTCTTAAATAGAGTGGCAGGAGTCTCTTGAAAGCATATGTAGTGTTTAATAGGGGAAGACAGGCCAGTCTGTCAAGCCCACAATGAACTGATGTTTCAAAGACACATACTAATCATTATATATCATGTCATAACTTACAAAATTGTGTGAGAGAGAGTTTAAACTACAATGTAAACTATAACCCACACTTAGTAGCAATGTTCCAATATGTGTCCATCAATTATAACAAATGTACCACACTAATGAAGGAGGTTGTTAATGTGAGAAAGTGTGGGGGGGATATGGGATGGGACATATAGGAATCAATTACAGTTTTTATGTAACATTTATGTAATCCAGGTATCTTTTAAAAAATAAAAAAAATAAAAAATTTAAAGAAAATACAAAATTAGTTTGTATTTATTTCCTTGGATTTTGGATCCAGTACCAGAACTACAAGAAAATAGAAAATGCAATATATAACTGTTACAAAGTATTGTTTTTATCTAGTATAACTTTGAATTTTGCTGTCTCTTCAATATATTGCAATAAAAAGGGCAAGTTTTACTTGAATTACATCTGTCTACCCCATTTCATCAGCCCCAGCCTAGTTTGGCTATGGATTATTGAGAGTAAGAGCAATTGTATTGTGTCTAAGAACACAATTTTGCTTGGAATGTAATACATAAATAAAATTTTTGCCTGAATTTTAAAAATTCTTGTAGTGTTTAAAACTAGCTGATAAATGAGTTCAATAAAATCGCAGGCTATAAGATCAATGCTCAAAAATCAGTGGCATTTCTGTACACCAATAATAAGCAATCTGAGGAAGGAATCAATTTAAAAATACCATTTACAATAGTAACAAAATAATCAAATACCTAGGAATAAATTTAACTAAAGATGTAAAAGACATACATAAAGAAAACTACACAACATTGTTAAATAAAATAAAAGAAGACTTAAATAAATGGAAGAACATTCCCTGTTCATGGATAGGAAGACTAAACATCATTAAGATGTCTACCCCACCCAAACCTAATCTACAGATTTAACATAAACCCAATAAAAATCAACAGCATTTTTTAATGAATTGGAAAAACTAACTACAAAATTTATTTGGAAGGGTAAGAAGCCCCGAATTGCAAAGACATATTGAAAAAGAAAAATGAAATCAGATGAGTCACACTACTTGACTTCAAAACATACTACAAAGCTACAGTGGTCAAAACTGCATGGCATTAGCACAAAGATAGACATACCAACCAATGGAACTAAATTGAGAGTTCTTATATAAATCCTTACATATATAGTCATCTGATATTCGACAAGGCCACCAAGCCCACTCAGTTGGGAAAGAATGGGTTTTTCAATAAATGGTGCTTGGAGAACTGGATAGCCATATCCAAAGGAATGAGAGGGAATACCATCTCACATCTTATACAAAAATCAATTCAAGATGGATTGTGTATCTAAATATAAGATCCAAGACCATAAAGACCTTGGAAGATAATGTAGGGAAGCATCTACAGGAACTTGTAATAGGAAAAGCCTTCATGAACTTCACACCCAAAGCACGAGCAGCAAAAGAAAAATAGATAAATGGGATCTCTTCAAAATAAAAAACTTTTGCATTTCAAAAGAGATTATCAAGAAAATACAAAAGAAACCTACCCAATGGGAGAAAATTTTTGACAAACATATATCTGATAGGAACCTAATACCCAGCATATATAAAGAAAACTTGCACCTTGAAAAGAAAAAGAAAAACAACCCATTTGAAAAATGGGCAAGCAACCTGAAAAGACACTTCTCCAAAGAAGAAATACAAATGGCTAAAGAGTACATGAAAAGATGCTCAATATCACTAGGTATTAAGGAAATGCAAATCAAAAGTACAAAGATATACCATCTTACACTCATTAGACTGGCAGCTACTAAAAAAAAACAGAGGACTATAAGTTGGAGAGACTGGAGGAATGAGAACCCTTATCCACTACTGGTAGGAATATAGAATTGTCTAGCCATTGTGGAGGACAGCTTGGTGGTTCCTCAAAAAACTATCGATAGAACTGACATATGATCCAGGAATTCCACTGCTGGGTATATACCCAGAAGAAATGAAAGCAAAGATGCAAACAGATATATGCACACCAATGTTCATAGTGGCATTATTCACTATGCCAAAAGTGGGAATCAACCCAAATGCCCATCAACAGATGAATGGATTAAACAAAATGTGGTACATACATACAAAGGAATATTACTCAGCTGTAAGAAGGAATACAGTGCTTAATACCCGGGATAATGTGGATGAATCTTGAGGACCTTATGTTGAGTGAAGCAAGCCAGGCATAGGAGGATGAACAGTACATGATCTCACTGATATGAATTAAGCAAATTGAGCAGACTCGGAAAGCTATTTTATGAAAGATAGGTTTACAAGAAATAGAAATGGAGAAGGTTGTGAGCTAACACCCATAAGGACATAATCTATGGTAAGGTGAATGGGTGTAGTTGTGTATTGAAGGGATATGACAGGAAGGTAGTGATATTATTGGGTTAGGTGGTGTAGCTTTGACAGGTGGGTAAATTGAGGAGGGTGGATTGGAAGGTCCAGGGTAATGGGAGGAGGGTTGCGAGAGGGACCAGATGAACACCGGGTATTTGAGGGTATGTGGTTGATAGTACAAAGTTAGCAATGTTCTTATGGTAATATGATGTAATATGACAAGGAAGGGTTACTGGTTTATGGTGTTGGATGGGGGGGGGCATTCAGGATGGGGCAAACCAGGAGCAGGCTTCTAGGGAGTGTGTGAGTGATCATTTTGTCACAATGTGTTGTACCAGTGGTACATAATGAGCATGAAGGATTTGGACTCCCATCCTGGGGAGGCCCAATTTGTTCACAAACAGAGAGGTGGGAGTCTCTTGAGACAATGGACAGTTCCTAATAGGGGAGGACAAACCAGTGTGTCAAGACCTTAGTGTTGTTGCATGTAACTATGATCTTGTCATCTAAGGAGTTAAGCCAGGGTGTTGCCATGCGCCCTGAGGGGAGGGAGATGGAAAAATAGAAGAGATCGAACACGGGCTATTTAGTGGTCAATGGAAGTGTTCTACCATGATCTCGCAATGATGAACACAGGCATGTTAAATATCAACAAAATTTATAAAAGTGTATGGTCTAAAATGTAAACCATTGACCATGTTTGGTAGCTATGCTTTACTATTCTTATATCAGTTATAACAAAGGTAACTTCCACATACAAAAAGGTATTAATACGGGAAGGGGGAAAAGGGTAGGCTGTTGGATATATGAGAGTCCCCTGTATTCTGTATGTGACTTTACTGTGACCTAAAACTTATTTGAAAACAAAATGAGAGAAGGTAAAACACTGGGGAATAAATGGAAGAAAATGCCACTGTATATACAGGACAACAGATATTAAAGTGATGAAAGGCAAAATGTCAAAAAAAATTTTGAATATTTTTCATTGTTTTTTAATATCTCAATTTTTAATTTTAATTTTTTAAAATTTTTATGGAGTTTATTTCTTGTATTTAAACCTATCATTATTATTTCATTTCTTATTAATTGTAATTGGCTATTTTAATGACTTCATTTTTGAAGAAATTTTGGATCACAGAAGGGTTACAACTGAGGCAGGGGAAGATCATAGGTGTGGGGTGTCATTGATGGGGGATACATGGGAGGAAGCTGACCTGAAATACATATAAGGTATATAAATATGTTCAAATTTTCATGGGGCATTGTCTCAGTGGGTGGAGACTCACACAATAACTGTGAGAATATTGAAATACCATCCTGGAGAGCTCTGCCACATTCTCTAATGGAGCAGCAATAGTCCCCCAAGTGCAGGGGAAATGACTGGCAAAAGAGGATGATCCACTGATGAGCCCTAGAATTTGATGACTATGCTTATAAGCCTTTTCTCTTTAAATTGAAACTTAGCCTTTTGTTGTGGGAATTTCCTAAGAATTTCCTCCTGAGAGCCTCCTTTTCATTCAAATGTGGCCTCTATAAGCCAAACTCAGCATATAAATGCATTACCTTCCCCCCATTGTGGGCATGACTCCCAATGATGCGCCTCCCTGGCACCGAGGGATTACTCCCAAGCACCAAGTAGCAATGCAACTGGAAAAAGACCTCATAGAAAAGATCGAAAAGCTAAAGAAAAATGAGAGTATATGGCTAAGAGACTTCAAAGTGAGTGGGGAGGTCATCCCAGAGGTAATGCTTATGCAAACCTCAACAGGATCTCATAGACTGTGAAAGTGGATACTACCGCCAATAATAGGGCTCCTGTGGGCTCTGGAGACACCCAGGTCATATGGTCAGGACAGATAGCTTCAGGGTTTGGTACCTTGCCAGTGGGCCCTACTTTGGAGTTTGTGCTCCTGAGAGGGACAGAGTTGGACTCAATTATGTTTTCCCTACACATGGCTCATCTTTCCTTTCTACTTAAACCTATACTTGGTGCTGGAGTTTGTAAACATACATCTGAGAGACTAGAGTCTTTGGGCTTTCCATGTACCAGCTGGCTCCAGAACCTCAGCGGAGTTGCAATACCTTCTCTCCAGTTCATTGGACTCACCCACAACTAAGAAAGGGGTGAGGATTGACAACCACCATACCAAGGAAAAGAGTTTGCTGACAACTGCCAGCAAGTATACCATCCATCTGCTATATGGGATCAAAGCCTCCTCTCAATTAGAGGTAGAGTGGACATCACCATTCCAGAATCCTCTGGATTGGAGAATGAACTATGGAGTAGAATGGACTTACTAGTATTCTACTATAGACATATTGTGATTCTAGCATTGGAAGAAATTACACTGATGTGGAGGCAGTGGCCACTGGAAGCTCTGGGGGCAGGAAGAGGGAAAAACAATTGTAACACAGTGGCTTTTTTTGGAACTTGGGAATCGTCCTGAATGACATTTCAATGACAGATGTAGGCCATTTTATATCATCAATTAACATGCAGAACTGTGTGGGAGAGTCTAGACTACAATGTGAACTATGGTCCGTGCTCAGTGGCAAAGTCCTAGGATGCATTTATCAATTGAAACGAATGTGACACACTAATGAAGGATGTTTACATGGGAGGGTGTGGGACGTGTGGGAAGTGGGGCATATGGGAATACCTATATTTTTTTGTGTAACTTTTATGTAGTCTAAGTATCTTTTGAAAAATAAAAAAAAATATTTAAAAAAATAAAAATAAAGCTAGTTTGTTGTTATGAGTCAGGTGATGCAACATTCTCATTTATCTTAATATTCTCCTGGGTCTTTGGGTGTTTGGAATCCACGAAGATGCTTAGTGTTGAATGAACTATTAATATACTGAAGTTTATACATCATGTTTATGATCAGAAGCAAGCCAAAACTAGCACAGAATGAATCTCTTTTATTATCAATATAGGGTCAGTAGAGACCTCAAGCCATCTATTCAAGGCCAGATATTTCTACAGAGGTTGCTGAGTGAAAGCAATTATAAAATCACTAGGCATGAGAGTAAGGTAGAGGGAGAGAGAGAGAGCTAAAAAAACACACTACCTACAATGAATTTATAAATCACACATGAAAAAATAATGCTAAGAATAATATCCGCAAATAATCTTAGTTAGAAAATTAATTTGTTTCAGATAGAAAGAAAATAATTAACAATCTGGAAAATATGTAAATTAAGTGTAGTTAGTCTCGTCAAAGGGATAAATGGATTAATAACACCCATAAAGGGAATTAAAAAAAATATATATATATGGAGCAAAATTAGGGAGAATTAAATATAAATATAGTTATGTAAAATGATCTTATTAAATATTAGAAATGATAAATATCAGCATTGAACTTGTAATTAAGTAGAAAACACAAATGCTCTACTGGTCAAAAGTGAAGACAGAATCCTAGCAATGGAAGATAGGGCTAAAGAATTTACTCTGATTGAGTGATGATTATATATACTCTCATTATCTCTACATTTTCTAAATTTGAAATATTTCATGATAAAAAACTTACATGTTTTCTGATGGGTCTAATACATGAGAAATGTCATTTCTAGATGTATATTTTATCTCTGGGAACAAGGGATTGCCTTTGGAAGTAGAAGGGGATTTAAATTGATTTATACCATAAGGAGATGGAAAGTATGAACCATTTTATATTTTCTGGTTGTGTTTGTTTCTTTTTTTCTGATGAACTAGATTGTGATTGTTCAAATTAACTGAACTATAGCTGAATAAGAGAAAAAGAATGGAGGCAATTAATTGGCTTAATTTGTGGATGGCTTTAGATTAAGCCTGGTTACAGTAAAATCCTGGCCTGCTCAAAAGAGGGAAGTAAGCTGTGGCCTTGGGTACAATAACCTTTATGTTGCTTCATTTTCCTATGCATCTTCTTCTTATTGCTAGTCAGAAGATAAGAGTATGGGCTTAAGGGAATGGTGCTAAAGGATAGGGAACTAAGAATGCCTCTACTTCATTCCTGGCCTGAAGGTCTCCATGTCTCTACTCTTGTTCATCCCCAATCCATTCTTCGTATTTCTCCCGAGTATTTGTTCTTAAACATAACTCTTACCATATAATTGCTTTGATTGAAAATCTTAGGGACTTCTTATTGTCTATAGGAAAAAGTTTATGCTTCTTTGTCTGGGATTAAAGATTGTCATAATTTGGCCCCAGTCCACCCTTGATTCCAGACATTCAATCTGCTTATCTTTCCTTATCATATAACCTATGTTATACCTCTACTACACTAATTGCTATTTTCCGAATCTTTAATATACTAAATACTCCTTGGAATTTCTGCATGGTAGTTCATCTGCCTGGAATCACTTGCAATTCTACTCGTTCTACAATTTTAAAGAGATAAAGGATACTAACAAGACATAGGTTGACCATAAAGAACAATTTGAAAGCCCACAAAGAATAGTAACAGAACTTATGGTAATGAAAAGAATGATGGATTAGATTAAATATACATTAGAGACACATAAAAGCAGATTTGAATTGCTGAAAGACAGAATTTGTGATTTCAAAGACAGAACATCTGAACTGGGAAAGACAGGAGAACAGAAAGAGAAAAGAATGGAAAAAATGGAACAGGGTCTCAAGGAATTGAATGACAACGTGAAACGCACAAACACACAAACATACCCATTATTGGTGTCCTAAGAGAAGAAAAGAATGGAAAAGGGGCTGAAAGAATATTTGTGGAAATAATTACTGAAAATTTTCCAACCTTTATGAAAGACATAAGTATCAATATCCAGGAAAGACAATGAAACCAAAACAGAATAAATCTGAATAGACCTACATGGAGACACCTACTATTCAGAATGATAAATATCAGAGATAAAGAGGATTCTGAAAGCAGCAAGAGAAAAGAAAAGCATAAAATACAAGGCACACTCCATAAGATCAAGAGGCAATCTCTCACCAGAAACCATGGAGACAAGAAAAAAGAGGTGTGATGTATTTAACATACTGAAAGGTTAAAAAACGCCAGCTAAGAATTCTGTACCCAGCAAAACAGTCATTCAAAAATGAGGGTGAATTCAAAGTCTTCACAGACAAGCAAAAGCTGATAGTGTATGTTACCAAAGACAAGAATTGCAAGAGATACTAAAGGGAGTGCTGGAGGATGAAAGGAAAAAAAAAATTGTGAGAGACATGGAGAAGAATGTAGAAATGAAGATAATCAGCAAGAGTAAATTTAAAGTTAAAAAGAAAGACAACAGTAAAATATGACAACAGAAAGACAAAGGTCAAAATTGATGAAGTAAGTAATGCCTTTACTATATTAGCATTGAACGGTAATGGCTTGAACTTCCAAATCAAAAGACATAGACTGGTAGAATGGATAAAATTATGAGCCATCTATATGTTGTCTACAAGAGACTCACCTCAAGAATAAGGGCACAACCAGGTTAAAAGTGAAAGATTGGGAAAAGATATTCCATGAAAATGGTAAAGGGCATATATGAAAAACATACAGCTAGCATAGTACTCAACAGTGAAAGACTGAAAGCTTTCCTGCTAATATCAGGAACAAGACAAGAATGCCACTGTCACCACTGTTTTTCAGTATTGCACTAGAAGTTCTAGTTAGAGCAATTAGGCCAGATAAAGAAATAAAAGGCACCCAAAGAGAAAAAGAAGAAGTAAATCTTTCACTGTTCACTGATGAGATGATCTTATATAAGGGAAAATCCTGAAAAATCAACAACAAATCTACTAGAACTAATAGACGATTTCAGCAAAGTGTCAGGATCTAAGATTAATACAAAAAAATCCACAGAATTTCTATTCACTCCTGATGAGCCATCTGAAGAGGAAATCAGAAAGAAAATTCATTTATTTTAGTGACAAAAAGAGTCAAATATTTAAGGATAAGCTTAACAAAGGACATACAGGACCTGTAACCATAAAACTACAAAACACTGATAAAAGAAAGCAAGGAAGACTTAAATAAGTGGGAGGATATTCTGTGTCCATGGAAAATTAAATACCATTTAGCTGTCAATTCTACCCCAACTGATTTACAGATTTAATGCAATCCCAATACAAATCCCACCAGCCCTTTTTGTAGAAATGGAAAAGTCAATTATCAAATTTATTTATAATAGTAAGGGCCCTAGAATAGCCAAAAATATTTTTAAAAGGAAGAACAAAGATGGAGGACTCTCACTTCCTGACTTTAATCATATTACTTAGCTACTATGGTAAAAACAGCATGGTACTTCTTAAAGACAGATGAATTGATCAATGGAACCAAATTCAGAATTCAGAAATACACCCTCACACCTACAGTCAAATGATTTTTACAAGATCTCCCAGCTGGGCCAGAAGAGTCTATTCTACAAATGGCTCTGGGGGAAATGGATAGCCATATCCTAAAGAAAGAAAGAGGACCCCATCGTACACCGTATACAACACTTAACTCAAAATTGATCAGGGACCGAAATATAAAGCAACACTCATAACATAAAACTCCTAGAATAAAATATAGGAAAACATCTTTAAGATCTTGTGGTAGGTGCTACTGTCTTAATCACTATACCCAAGGCATGAGCAACATAAAAAAATAGATAAATGGGACCTCCTCAAAATCAAACACTTTTGCACCTCAAAAGACTTTGTCCAAAGGGTGAAAAATCCACTGACTCATTGGGAGAAAATATGAGGAAATCATATATCCAATAAGGGTTTAATATCCATGATATATAAAGAGATACTGCATCTCAACAATAAAAAGACAAAATACCTGATTAAAATATGGCCAAAGACTTGAAACAACAATTGTCAAAAGGAAAAATACAAATGGCAAAAAGAAACATGAAAAATGTTCAACATCCGTAGTGATTAGGGAGATGTAAATCAAAACTACAATGAGATGCAACCACACTCTATCCCTTTACCATAGATTATGTCCGTATGGGTGATGGCTCAAAGCCTGCTCTTCTCTTATTCTCCTTTGTTAACCTATCTTTCAGACAATGGTTCTCAGAGACTGCTCAGTTCAGATCAGTGAGGTTATATACTGTTCATCCTTCAGTGCCTGGCTTGCTTCACTCAACATAAGGTCTTCAAGATTCATCCACGTTATTCCATGTGTTAGCACTTTGTTCCTTCTTACAGCTGAGTAATATTCCATTGTATGTATGTACCACATTTTGCTTATCCATTCGTCTGTTGATGGGCACCTGGGCTGATTCCAGGGTATCTAAGCACCTCTTAAAATATATTTATATATATACATAAATGACATTTTTGTAAGCAAATGCGCATATATGCATATATATTTATATATCATTTTGCAAATGTTGGTATGTATTGTGAAAATTTTGATTTTTACCCACAATAAAAAAAATAAATAAATAATGCCACTGTGAAAAAAAAAAAAAAAAGAACTACAATGAGATATCATTTCACACTTAGAATGACTGCTATTAAAACCTGGGAAAACAAAAGTGATGGAAAGGATGTGGAGAGTTAAGAATGCTTATTCACTGTTGGTGGGAATGTAGAATTTTACAGCCACTGTGGAGGACTGTAAGGAAGTTGTATATAGACTTGCCATGTGACCTGACCATACAATTACTCAATATATACCCAAAGGAACTGAGAGTCGTGACATGAACAGACATCTGAACAGTGATGTGCATAGTGGCATTATTCATAATTGCCAAAGTTTGGAAACAACCCAGGTGTCCATCATATGATGATTGGATAAACAAATTGGGGTGTATACACATGATGTAATACTATGCTGTGGTAAGAAGAAATGAGGTTTTGAAACATATGACAATATGGATGAACATGGAGGACATTATGTTGAGTGGAAGAAGCCAGACACTCAAGGACAAATACTGTATGAATACACTATTATGAACTAAATATGTTATGCAAACTTATAGAGTTAATAATTAGAATATAGGTCAACAGAAAATAGAATGAGGGGAGAGAATAGAAAGCTGAGGGTTGATCTGTGTAGAAATGCAAAAAGGTCACTTGTAAATCTTTGGAAATTAATGGAAATGGTGAAAGCATATGATAGTTTTGTAACTAGCAGAGCTATTATATGGATCTGGTAGTGGTTGAATGGGTAATCTAAGGTCATGTATATTATTAGAAGGAAAGCTAAAAAATATAACTTCAGACTGTATATCATAGTGAAACCTCATGCAAAATATGAATAAGGGTGACATTGCATATATAAGATTGTTTTTACAAAATATAATTACAAATAAACTGGAGAGACAGAAACAGAACAGCAGCTATATATGGCAGGGGAAGTATAGACAGATTGAGACTTGAGCTTTTTTGTTTTTGTTTGTTTTTTGTTTGTTATTCATATTTTATTATTGGAATAAGGAAAATGCTCTACAAATTATTGAAATGATGACTGTCCTACTATTTGATTATACTGAATACCAGTGATTGAACAGTTTGGACGAATTTATTCTTTATTAATATGTATCAATAAAATTGATTTGTAAAAAAAATCTTACTAAGCTTTCAAGACCCTGTTCCAATATTACTTTCCCCATGACACCTGCCTCTGCTCTCCATGCTCATAATCAATTGCTTATGGTATTTATGTCTTTTGGAAGTGGATTTGTTGTTGTTTTTGTTTTTCATGCTTACCACAGGCAGCAGGCTGAAGAATGAAAGTAGCACTCCGCAAAGAGGTGAGAAAAGGAGGGACAAAATAACGATGACAGAACAAAAACATTCAATAAGGTATGAGAACAGTTTCTTTAAAAATTGCATGAAGTGCACAGATGGGGTATCTGGTAATGTTACTGCAGAAAGGGAGTACACAGCCTTGAGAAGATCCAGGGGTGCTTGTTATTTTTTAAAAATAAAGTATTTATCTTTGAGGAAGTCCCATTTATCTATTTTTTTTTAGATACTAGGGACCAAACCCATGACCACATATGTGGAAAGCCAGAGCTCAACCACTGAGCCACACTGGCTTCCCTGAGTTAGTTTCCTCATTTGTTTTGCTAGTTGTTTTGATATTAGTAGTTTCAGGTGGCACCAGGAACCGAACCTGGACCTCCCATGTGGGAGGCAGGCACTCAACTGCTTGAGCCACATCCACTCCTTGTTTTTTTAACTAGTGAGTGTCCAGGTCATGCAGACATGTATGTGCTTTGGACTGTGTTTCATTTAAGGAGGGGATGTCCAGCCCTGTGTTCTCACACCAACATCATGGATTTCTTTGCAAATCTCCACACAGAATCTAAGGCTTGGCTTATAACTAGTATCCAGCAGTGAACACTGTCATTTCCTGCAATGGAGGCACAAGGCACCTCTGTGCCTAGGCCTGTGGGGGACTCCTCTGTGCCTCCAGGCTGTCAGCAAACAGTGGTGGGCATGCAGCCTGGGCGTGGTTCTGACTTATATGGTGGCCATCCACCCACCTGAGGCTTGCTTCCCTGCCACAGGCTGGGGAGGGTGTGGGGGCATGGGTGTACACAGGCTTTCATTTCATTTTTATTTTTATTTTTTAAAGATACTTAGATTACATAAATGATACATAAAAAATGTAGGGGATTCCCATATGCCCCACTCCGTACCCCTCCCACATTTTCCCACATTAACAACATCCTTCATTAGTGTGGAATAAGAATCTGCAGGGGAAATCCCAAATTGGCCTATAACATCCATGTGGGGATTGGTGGTTGCCCTCCTGAATGGGTAGGGACCACAGAAAGAATATGGGCATTCCCTAAAGACTCCAGCAGTTATACTGGCTATACTATAGCAAGTTACAGAGCAGTTGCATTTAAGTTAGGAAAGGGAAGAGAGACAGATAGTGGCGGCTAAAGCTTTGCCCCTGTTAGGAGCCTTGCTGGTGGCTACTGAGGCAGAACAAGTGGCAAAGTCCTCTGTGTGCCACTTAGAAGATAGTGATTAAGATGTAGAAATTATAGAAGAAGAATCTCTATAGCTTAATGTTAGAGTGCTTGTATAAAGGAAGTCTAACTCACAAATACAACATCCCACACAAGCATGAGTGTTAAACAGGGCACATTTCAGTGAAACTATGCTTGTAAGAGAATATTCCATTGAAAAGTTAATTGAGATAAGGAAAATATGCTGTCAGCAATCTTGCAAACCCCTTGCAGCCTGGATGGTGCAACTGTGGGCTAGTGGGGGGTGATGGAATTAGTTTAACTGCTGGAAATGCAGGAAAACTTATCAACATTAATGTTCTCTGTCTGTTTCCATGTTAATTCTAATTGGGTCTGGATAGATACATTGATAAAGTTTAGCAACTTTTGAACTGGACAACTCTATGAAAGGAAAAGGGGAAAAATAGAAAAATGCAGGCTGATTTGTAAGCTTGCAATTCAATCACCGCTTAGCCCTCATAGTAGCCAGCCTCCCCTACCAACTTGCCTCCAGAAAATTGTTTCAGAAATGTGTCCTTGTAAATGTTCCATGTTACATCTCACTAGAAAACTGATAAATAGTAAACTAAAGAACCCTATGAACTATCAATGTTTTGCTACTGCATCCTACTAGTTACTTGAATTGAAGAGAAGTTATGTTTACATATAACCAAGCTGAATCATTATTCTGACAAGCTTGTTTAGTGTTGATGGCAATTGTATGTTGTAAGAGGTTTGCTTAGAGACAGTTTCTAAGATCATTTTGGTAACTTATGTATGCATGGTATATAGAATGTGTGGGTTTTTTTGTTTATTATTATTAGGGAAAATGAAAGTAATTTTGTCCTGATATAAAATGACTGAAAGAGGAAAATGTGGGACAAAAGTTGTATGGATACACAAAGTGCAAAAGGTTTGTGGAAAAGGAATTTTTGTGGTCAAAGTTGAGTATGATTTGATGGATCTATCTATAAAGTTTTAAAAGCCTTAATATCCAGTACTATACTGATGCAAAACTAAAATTTGGTTCTTTCTCTGTTAATGTGACAAAGTTTCTTAAATATTAGTCTGTTTTAGCAGAAGGTTACAAAAAGTTTTCTTGTGAATAATCATGAAAAGGAGAAAGTCTGTTTTATCAGAATACATTCTTGTACATAATGCTAACTTTATCATGTCCTTGGTTGTGTAAGAAAACAAGACTTCTCAATTTTAAAAGAACATAATGGTCAAACCTAACAACCTTTAACATTTTGTTTTCTTAAAGTCAAATGCTAGAAGGTATCTTTTTATTTCTAATTATTGCAAAAGATTTTTTCTTTCACCTTGAAAAAAGTGAATTACTAAAAATAGTTAAGCTAATTTAATATAATATAAGTTGAATGGAAAGTGTTTAGAAAGTGTTATAAAATTAAAAGTGATTTTCTAACCTTCTGTTAATCAAAGTTGTATGTGTAAAATATTCATATAAATACTTAAAAATTGTATAAAATTCCTAGAGCTTTAATAGTGTTTTCTGCATAATATTAGATAACAATATAATGTTGATAATTATGGTTGTAATTATTTTTAAAGATGTTATCTGTCACAGAAATAACCTCTCTGTCTAGGAATCAAGAGATGGATGCTTTGGCTTTAATTCATCTGATTTACCCCACCTTTGCTGGAGAAGCAGCCCTATGGCTACATAAAAAAAGTAACCATCAGGTGGCTGCCATGGGGTAGTGCATGACTGTATATTACTGAGAATTAAATAAAGTAGTGACACCACTGTATGCAGCAGTCCCAAATAATGCTGGTTTATTGCAAAAAATTAGCTCCCAGTTATGTCATTATCACTTTGTTTTATATCTTGCTAATGCTTTTTTTAGACAGGTTAAGCCAACCTACATTTGCCTTCAAGTGGGAAGGCCTACAATGTAGTTTTACAGTGCTTCCACAAGGTTATATACATAGCCCAACCATCTCTCACGACCTTGTGGCAAAAGACCTGGCTGTGTGGAACAAACCTGTGACTGTAACAATATTTCATTATATTGATGATATTATGCTAACCAATAATTATCTTTCAGAATTAAAATAAGCATCAGAGGCAGTAATATCTCATCTTGAAAGCTGGGGATGGGAAGCCAATCAGGATAAGCTGTAGGGTCCTGGCTGCTTTATCAAATTCTTTGGTGTTTGGTTGGGTAAGACAAAAACTATACCCTCTACTGTAGTCAATAAAGTACAATATTTTCCCAAACCACAAACTCCAAAATAATTTATGGCCTTTCTGGGGTTGTAGAGGTACTGGAAGCTATTCATTCCTCATTTAGCTCAGATATTAAAACCATTGTATATGTTAATCAGGAAGGGTCATGCATGGGAATGGGAGGACCCCAGCAGGCTTCTTTTAAGAAATAAAAAGGGCAATGGCACAGACTCAAGCAGTAAGGGGGGTGGACAATGACTTACCCAATGAATTGGATGTGGCCAGCACCAATATTGGCTTTGGGTGGGCTTTGTTGTAAAGGCAACACTCTAAGAGTGTTCACCTTGGGATTTGGTCACAATTGTTGAAAGGGGCCAAATTATGATATAGACCCTTAGAAAAGCAACTATGTGCAACATAGCACACCCTGTTGCAAGTTAAATGCTTAACTCAAAAATGTGCAGTCACTCTAAAGACTGCCATCCCTATCCAAGGATGGATTGTGAATACTGGGAACAAACTTTGCTCTACCAGTGTAGAATTAAGTACCTTAACAAAGTGGAAGGTTTGCCTGCTACAGTGCGGTGTCTTCAATTCTAGCCAATTTTCACTGGGACGCATGAGATCCTAGGCCCAGTGTCTTACATGGATGATTCTCTGGTCCAACTTAAAACTCTTAAGGTGGCCACTGAAGTGCTCACTAGAGAAGTCATAGGAACAGTTCCAGAGAATGCATGGTATATGGATGGCTCAGCTCATAGACAGTTTCCCATGTGGATGGCTATAGCTGTGCAGCTTAGCACTGACAGTATTTGTTGGGAAACAGGCACCATGCAAAGCAGTCAGTGGGCTGAATTAAGAGCCATGTGGATGGTTAGAGTACACAAGCCCAGAGATGCATTAACAATATGTACTAACATTTGGGAAATATACAGCGGCCTTACCACCTAGATAGTAACTTGGAAACAAAAACAATGGACTTTCCTGGGCCTCTCTCTCTGGGGTAAAGATCTATGGAAGGACATCTGGGATGCCTGACAGGGGTGACAGGTAACTGTCTACCATGTCTCTGCCCACACCTCTAACAACCTTCTTGGGAATGTTGAAGCAGATGCTTTCACAAGGGTCTAAAGCCATACCACTTACACCTGAGAAAGAGCAGAGTGGCTCCACAGGAAAAGCAGACATCATTGCTACCAGACCCTGTGGTGTCCAACAGCTCATGGGCATCGCCCATATGTGTCCTTCATGCTCACTCCAGCAACTGAAGGAATTACCTCAACAGATAGGACATATTGGCCGAGAACAAACTCCAATAGCATTATGGCAAGTGGATTACATTGGACCCCTCCTGCTCTCAGAAGGGGCAAGGTATGCTTTCATTGTCACAGACACTGCCACAGGACTCCTGTGGAAAGGCCAACCAGTAGACCACTATTCGCTACCTAGAAAAAGTAAGTGTCCTATATGGGGTGCCAATCCAAGTTGACAGTGACTGAGTAACTCCATTTGCTAGTCACTTCACACAGTCTTGGGCTATGTACTAGGATATTGTTTGGACTTTCCATCTACCTTATAACCCAACTAGTGCAGATCTCATAGAAATGATGAATGGCCTTTTAAATGAACAAATAAAAGCTGGCAATGGATCTTTACAACAATGGACTAAGAGGCTGTATCCAGCCAAGACGGATTTATATTTGGCAGGCTGTGACACCTACCCCAGTCAATATGCTGACAACATGACTGATGCAGGCATTTAAAATACAAGTTAAAGGGCCAGCTGCCATACGGCCCCAAAAGGAAAGCAATAATAATCTATTGTTACCAATGCCTCATACTATACAAACTTGGGAAAATGAGGTCCTTTGGCCATAGTAGTGGCCTATTGGGCCTCACTGGTTGGGAATCTTAAGGCCATGGGGATTAAGAGTCACCCAAAACATTGTTATAAATCCACAGTTTATACAAAAAAAAAATGGCAGTAAAAGTCTTTATTAATAATCTGGGGTTTCCTATTCCCACTGGAGCTCTATGAGTATCTATGTGGACTCTTCTTATGCCTAAACTAGTTTTTTTTAATGTCACTGAAGAAAACTCAGAAAATTTAGAAGGGGAAACTGTATGCTATTGGAAACCCCCTCATAAACCTCCCCTACCTGGTATTTTATTATCTTCTCATGGAAATGTTGCTTGTATACTGTTAGACAAGCATGAGCTGCTCCTTATTGTACCCCATAAACATCTTTTTTTTTCACCCATAGCACCCTAGCCAATACTTTTCTGCAGTGTGCTTCAACAGTAACTCATGCCCCAAATAGGACCCAATGTTAGGTTTACATCATCCTGCCCTCCTTGGGGGCTACTGGCCTTTCTTTGACTGTCTCGTCTGCAAATTGGATAGTGTGGAAAAAATTGTAAGCATAGTATGATACAATCCATCAACAAGTTTGGAACAAGACCTTTTCCCTTAAGACTGAAACCCAGCTACCACTTTACCATAAGACTCATAAATATAAGTTTCCCTTGTAAAGGAACAAGTGAATAAGTCTAAACCTTTATTAGGATATGCTGTATATGACAGTTTAGAATGGCTTTAAATATTCCTAGAGTAGCAAAAGGTGGGACCTGTGCTTTCATTAATGTTCAATGGTGTGTATATATATTCTTTTTTTAATTTATTTTATTTATTTATTTATTTATTTATTTATTTATTTATTTATTATTTTTTATTGTGGGTAAAAATCAAATTTTTCACAATACAAACCAATATTTGTAAAATGATATATAAATATATATGCATATATGTGCATTTGCTTACATAAATGGTAATATATATATATATATATTTATTTAAAGGTGCTTAGATTACCTAAATGTTACACAGAAATTACAAGGATCCCCATGTTCCCCACCTCCCACACCTCCCATAACATCTCACATAAACATCTTTCATTAGTGGGGCACATCACCTGCAATGGATATACACATCCTGGGGCTTTGCCACTAAGTATAGACCACAGTTCACATTGTAGACCACACTCTCTCCAACACAGTTCTGCATGGTATAACACTTAACTCACTGAATGGTTTAACTCCCTTTCCTGGCCTTAGCAATGTGTCTTCATAGGTCTCCTAGCTTTTAATGGAGGACTCTTATTATTTTGTTGTCTGTTATACTGTTGCTTTGGAATAAGGATGCAATATATGTCCTATGGTCAATGCAAGCTGCTGCATAGGGGTGGATTGTGGGATCCCAGGGCCCAGACTTCCCCTCCTTAAGTGAAACACAGCCCAAAGCATGTAGCCACCTGCATGACCTGGATGGACACTCACTAGATAGAAAAGTAAGAAGCCTCCCCAGAGGAAAAGAAACATGCAGAAGGTACTTTAAACTCTAATCTTCTCAAGGCTGTATACTGTCTTCCTACAATAACATCACCAGACACCACATTTGTACACTTCTTGTAACTCTTGCAGAAACTCTGTTCTCATATCCTATGGAATGTTTTTATTCTGAGACCCTTTAAATTGCCCCTGCGTTTCTCATCTCTGTGGAGCAGTACTTTCATTTCCAATAAAGCTCATATCTAACCCAGTGCCAAGTGCATCCTTTGGTCTTGCAACCCAGCTTCAGGAGTGGGTTGAAACCGTTGACAATTTCATTTTTTTGTGGCCACCCTCTGCTACTTCAGAAGGCTGTACTTATATTTAGGGCAGCGACTGAAGTGGTGGATTGGCTATTTGCAGAGAAAATTTTCTCCTGATGTCATGAATTTACAGAATAGATTTCCCATATTGACCGGTTTGTACTTTACTTGGCAGGACTAGGTTTTTTCAAAGTAATGTCCAGGCGTTAATAACTCAATATTCTCTAATTTCACAAGAAAATAATATATTTGCCATATAAGTATGGAGACTATTTTTGTTTTCTAAATGTGGCCAAGCAATATGCCAGAAATGGAATAGCTTTTACAATGAGGGGGTTATTAATTTAAATGCTCAGTTCTGAGGATGTGAAAGTATTTAAATCAAGGCATCATCATAAGATGCTTTCTCCCTGATCTTCAGCTGTGGGTGATCAGGCAGATGGTGGCATCTGCCTGTTTCTCCCTTCTCCTCTGCGCCTCATTGCTTTCAGCTTCTACCTAAAGTGGCTTCCTCTCCACCTCTGTGGTTCATTGATTTCAGCTTCTGGCTCCCGGGACCTTTTTTCTCAGCTTTTAGGTTCCTTTCTCCCTCTGTAGGTTTTTTCTGGTTCTGCAACCTTTTATTCTGCCTGTTATAATGGACTCCAGTAAGTGGATTAAGACCCTCTCTGGGTCATACAATCTAATTAAAGATTGAATCATACAATCTAATTAACTGAAGTAATTTAATCAAACGTTCCCACCTACAATACATTTACATGCAGAGAAATGGATTAAATTAAGAACATGATTTTCTGAGGTCCACAAAGAATTCAAACCATAGATGCAATTAAAATGTATTAGAACAGGCTGAATATTTTTTTGACAAACACAGCATTTGAAAACAGAGAATTCTGAATATTTTCTCAATGTAGAACACTTAATATGCTTCTATTTAATTATTGTTGACAATATTGGAAAAAAACACATTCTCCATTTCTCCCAAGATGACCACTTTTCTCCAGCCACTATAACCTGAAAATATATTGACCAATATAATCTTTTATCTTTTTTCCCATTATACTGTTAATCCACATTGTCTTCCCCATGTCTTTAGTTACCAGCCATTTTCCCATCCTTAAGTTTTTCTTAACCTAATTGGTTCAAGTTAACCTCTCCATAATTCTTTCGTCACAATCTGATCTGTTCCACAAACACCACATGCTGTTTCTACCTGTCTATGGAATACCTGATTATGATAGCTTCAATACATTATTATAACACTTCCAAAGTAATGAAGCAATTTTCACTATAACCAGTTGAATTGATGGAGTCTGTGAGTTGATCTAATTTCCTTATTGCTTTCTGATCAGAATTCACTTTCCCTGAACTACACTCAAACTTAACAATAGCTAGAATTTTATCTTTCTTTTTTCTTTTTTTTTTTTTTGGACTTTTTTAAATCAGAAAAGTTGTACATTTACATACAGATAATCATGCAGAACATAGAGTTCACAATCAACCCTCCATTATTAATGTGTTGCAATGTACATTAGCACAATGTATTTGTTACAATTGTTGAACGATTATTGTTATTTTACTATTAACTAAAGTCCATGTTTTACTTTATGGTTTGCTGTTTGTGTTGTGCAGTCGTATGGTTTTCTGGATGTTGATGGACCTGTGTGGAAACCTGGGACTACTACAACTTCTCCTCCCTCATTCACCTCTCTTGGTCATTTACCAAGTTTGTCACTCCTTATCTGTACACTTCTCTTCATATCCACAAAACTAGTGTAGTTGAGCCCACCACCTTTCTTATCTATACCATTAGCAAGTCTCCTAACCAATCTTCTTGCTTCCAGTGTTTTACTTGTCCATTCTGACCTTCACATTGTGCCAGTGTTATCCTCCTAAAATATGTGCTTGAACTTACCATAACCTCACCCCTTTTAAAATATTTCTGTGTCTCCCTATGGACCATAAAATAAAATCTGAACCTTTAAAAACTATGACATGTAAGTTTATAAACCATTGTTTATTACTGATAACCTTATCTAAAGGAAAGTCTATTTTTAGTCTCTATTATAGCATGTTTTTTGACATTCATCATGTCACTAATCTGGTTAATCAATGCACAAATTGGAAGGCATTGTGAATATGTGAATATATGTATGTATGAATTGATGCCTACTTTTCCAGCTTTATCTTCAACCACTCCTATAACATGTGTCCTTTGTGTCAGTAATAAGGAGAAAACTTAAATGTTTTGTAGAGACGTGATATTTCAAATTCTATGCTTTTGTAATTACCTTTCCTTTACTTGGATTGTCCTTTCTTCCTCTCATCTATTCTTCATCTAGTGACTCCTAATTTGATTACATTGTACTTTTTTAACATTGTATTTTATTTTCATGATTTTTTGCTCCTCTTGCCTGTGAACTACATGAAAGCAAGGAGTATGCCATATATGTCTCTGTCTCCTGCTACTATGAGAAATATGGTAAGTACTCAAGAAGAATGTGTTCTATGAAGGGATATGTATTTTTTTCTCTCATCAGCTTTATATATTGCTTATTTCCAACTACCTTCTTGGTATGGTTCATTTAAATTATTAAATTTATTATTCTTTTGTAGTATATTCCTAGACTGTTATCTTACCCCATACTATTATTGAGCTCCCCAATTCAATCTCCAACTGTTATATTTTACAAGTAATCTCCAAGTAGCCAGTTGGAGGCAATTTCTCTCTCATTCTAACCTTAGTTCCCAAGTCAGGGTTCAAACTCAATTTTCCATGGAAGGCAGGCAGATAACATAAATGAGCATAGCAGGGAATAGAGTCATTAGGGTATGTGAGGACTGTCATGAACTGGAAGATAAGCAACTGCTGCTAAGTACACTTGAGTTTTGTCACGCAAAAATATAAAGTCAGAGTGGCCAAATCTTCCACTTTTTTAAAATGAAAAACTGGAAATCTGGATCTTTAGTCAAATGTGATGAGACAATTATCATGGAAGTAGTAAGGATTAATTGCGATAATAGATATAAAATGCCTAGGACAAACTGTGCTGCTTTGTCTGGTGGCACAATAACCTTGGATGGGCTCAAAAGTACTATTTCACCCTTCACACTTATAATAGATTGCTTTATATTGTGTATATTCTGTGGGCTTACAAGATAGTAAATCTTAGTAAAAACAGTAAGCATACTTCTTTTTCTGTTTCTGAAGTTCATTTCAAATTTTTAAAAATCATATTAATCTTTTATTTGAAAGGAAATCTTATGTAGAATACCAGTATAGCAATCTACTCTGGTTGAAGATGTGTGGAGGGACAAAGCACACCCTGAACAATCTTGCTTCATAAATCTATGCTTTGACCTCTCTATTGCTAAAGTGAGATCACTCTAGAAAAAAAATACTGAACATCCAATAGCAGCTCTGAAATGCTGTGACACATATACCAATATTTCTTAAGTGCAGTCATGCTAGTGATTGCTGAAGACATTTTTCTTCACAAAGCAATATCTTTTGAATTGTTGTGTACTGTTAAATCACTTATGACATTTAAGTACTGCTTTTAGTTAATTGTTATATTTTAAAATAAATATAACCATTCCAAAATTGTATCCCTTACAAAAGTCAAATTAGCTTTGGATCAAGAGTTTGAACATAACTGAAGTGTTGAAAAATTTCTTATTTGAAAGCTGTAACTCCCATCAGGAGAAGTAACTGCTATTAGACAATTATTGTTTCAGTGGATTTAAGTCTCTGAAAACATTTAAAAAATAGTTTAATGTACCATGTCAGGGCTGGTGATGCTTCATTTACATGGTAACAGCTCTATGTCTGTTCTGTATAAATAATTTTCTGTAGAAGGAAAAGAAGTTAAGTTCACTAAATATGGCCAGCAATAGAAGAGGACCTTCTGAAAAAGGGATCAGGTAACCACCAGTGACTTTGGGGTCCCTGAGAAGATCTCTGTTCCTCTGAAACACTACCCCCATTCATTTGCTGAAGTCTAGAATAGCTTTAAAAAGTGACATTTCTCCAGCTTTAGAGAGGATATTTCTTATCTCCTGTGAGAGGAATTATAGAAAACTAAATTCAATCACATCCTGAGAGGCAGTATAGTTTAGTTGCCAAGTACATGGTTTCTAGAAAAACAGGATATGAATCCCTGCTCTGCAACTTAATTAGCTGTGTGGTCTTAGTCCAGTCCTTTTGCCTATCTTCCTCCATTTTCTCTTCTGTAAAATGGAGATGAATATAATACTTCTTTCAAATGCTTGGTGAAGATTCATGTGTGATTGTTTTGATAAAATAATATTATCTAATTTTCTTGTGTTTTTTTTACACTTACTCTGACAAATACTGTGCTTAGAATTTTGTGTGTATTACCATAAATAATTCTCACTATAGCTCTGTGAGGTAGGTACTATTAGTTTCTCATTTTAACATATGAGGAGACAGAGGCACAGAAATGGTGATAAATGCAGGATTCATGGACAAGTCTGTCTAGCTCCATAATCTATGAACTCACCCCATGCATTATGTTCTCCCTCCTCTTAATTCCTTTGGAAATAGCTTAGCAGTTGACATTTCCTAAAGGAGAAGTCTAATTTTTCTAAAGCCTAGCATTATGCTATGCTTTAGTCACTTTGGATTTCTGAAAAATTTACAGATCTGGATAGGCCTTATAAGGAAATCCAGAATTACCAAGATATACTCCTCCTTCTCCAAGAGTCCTCAACCTAACTGTGGTGATAAGACTAAACTTTACATCAAAATTAGGGAATATCAAAAGAGCATTATATTATGGGATAACCTGTAATTTCCAATTTCCATTCCATAGAGCAGCAAGACACCGTTTAAAAAAATTTTTTTTCAACCAACGAACTAGACACGATTACATCTCTTTCATCTTGATTCTCTTTTCCTGAAACCTAAGATCTGGGTATTCAGATTATAAATAGTTAGCTACTTATCCACACTAAAATATGGGTTGGAAAACCCTGATAATAATTGAACAGGGTGTGTACGTAAGTAGGTAGGTATTAAACTGTTTGTGTGTGATTGTCTAACAAGGAGGTAAGACACAATGAGCAATAGCATTTTATTGGAAGTACTAACAGTGCCCATTTTTAGAAAATCTGTTTTACATACTGTATCTCCTAGGATGGCAATATAACAGAGAGTAGTTGGGATTCTGACTGTCTGGTTTCAAATTCTTGCTCTGCAACTTGCAAGTATATAACCCTGAACAAGTTATTTAACTTCTCTAAATCTCAGTCTTTTCATCTATCAAACAGGGATGTTTTGAAGATTAAAAAGCAATTATAGGAAAAAGCTAGAGGCTGCCATGGGGACCTGCTTTGGGGCACAGCAAACCAAGACAATGCTTACCAACTTTGAGGAGAACAAGGGTCAGAGACACAAAGAAGCCAAAACAAGTAATTGCGAGTTATTAAACCTCCTGGCTGCCGGGAAGGGCTCCCTTCCCCTACCCCAAAATATTAAGCGAGGGTAAAATTCCTGGCAAATTGTATCTAACTGAGAGTAGAGCGGAAGTTTACCTCCACGAGAAAGTGCTCTGAGTCATCTAGAAGGGTACTGGACAAATAGGGAAGCCAAGAATAATCAGGGATTGCTTACCTCCGTGACTGGAAGGGGCACACATATCTGGCCCTCAGGGTGGACAGACTAGGTGGAGACCTTAGACCCCTGCTGCAAATGCGAGTGTGATGGCAGATTCAATGCGAGGAGGAATGGTCTGGGAGAGTGGAGAGAGTTTTTTTGTAGTGAGTTAAGCCAGCTGAGTCTCCCTTAAATATCAGAAGGGACCCCAGCTTGACAAGGAGAGGAGAAGGGGATCATCTCAGGCTGTGGGTCATGCCCAACCACCTAGGTAAAGAAAGGAATTACATCAGAGAGGAGGCAGAGACAGGCAGTGATCAGCACCACTCCAGCTGACTGCAGGGGATCTGACTGCAGGGGATCTAAAATGCCCAAAGGTAAAGGGGGCAGATAGCCTTTTTTTTTTTTTTTCAGGTAAAGTGATTTTATTAGTACTGGTAAGGATTTCCACTTTGTGTAAAAATTTACCCAGTACGTGATTTTCTAGAATCCTAGGCTAATCAACCCAAGGACCCAGAATAGCTCAGTGAGAGAATTCCTGCCTAACATATATGAGGTACCTCATTTGATACCTGGCTATTCCTTGAGAAGAGATCCACCAGATTATCAGGCATCCAGCAGAAACTTTGTGACAGGGAACATATAGACATTTTCTTTGTATTAGCTTTAATTGGATGACTTTTTTTTTTTTTTTTTTAAGTTCATTTTCATTTATTTCCCTTCTTTACTCATTAGACCTAGTTCAAAACCTGCAGAAAGCAGGCTATGGAGTGATTGAGGAACACTGGCAACCTGAGAAGTTACTTAGGGGTCTAAGAAGGAAGGATGTTTTTCCGTGTTTATTATTATTTTATTCTTCTGTCTCTTTTTTTAAAAAAATGAATTGCTGCTGTCTTGTTTCTTGCTTGTTTTGTATCCCTTCCCTTTCTTTCTCTGCTTGTTTATTTTTGCTTTATCTTTCTTTTATTCTTTTGGTTACTGATCTATTCTACCTACGCTATTTCTTTTTTTTTTTTTCCTGTGGGTAAAAATCAAAATTTTCACAATACATACCAACATTTGCAAAATGATATATAAATATATATGTATATATATGCATTTGCTTACAAAAATGTTATTTGTATATATATATAAATATATTTTAAAAGGTGCTTAGATTACCCAAAATATTACACGGAACCCACTGGGATTCCCATGTTGCCCACCTCCCACACTCCTTGATCTTTATATCTTTTATTTTCCATTGTTATTCTTTCATTCCACCTCTTTTACCTAGGCTCTAATTTTTCTTGTTTGTATTTCTCCCTTTCTCCATTTTTCTCTGTGTACTTTCTCTTTTCATGTTTTTCTTTCTCTCTTCTCTGTTTTAACTTCCCCGCTTCTCACCATTCCAGCATTTTAATTCATTGTGTATTTTTGTTCCTCTATTCTGTTTCTTTTTTCATTGTTTCAATTCCACTTTCCTAATCTTATTCCTCTGTGCTTCTTACTCATGTTAAGTTTTCAATTTACTAGGTCTTGTACATTTGCTCTCCAGGCTTTTAATAATACCATTACTATTAACCTTTATGTCCTCCTATCACAATCCAAGAAATCAAAAAGACACCAGAAGCACATAACAGTAGATTTGAACAGGCCAAGGAATTAATTAGTGATGTGGAAGACAGTATATCTGAAATCAAACAGATAGTAGAAGAGATAAATAAAAACAATAGAAAAAATCCAGCAGGGACTTAGTGATTTAAATGGCAACACAAAACACACAAACCTACACATTATACGCATCCCAGAGGGAGAAGAGAAGGGAAAGGGACAGAAGGAGTGTTGAAGGAAATAATGGCAGAAAACTTCTCAACCCTATTGAAGGAGATGAATGTACAAGTCCAAGAAGCGCAGTGCACCCCAAACAGTACAAATCCCAACAGGCCTACTCTAAGACACATACTTGTCAAGCTGTCCAATGTTCAAGACTAAGAGAGAACATAGAATGCAACAAGTGAAAAGAGAGCCATGACATACAAGGGAACCTCAATATGAGAAAGTGCTGATTTCTCATTTGAAACCATGGAGGCAAGAAGGCAGTGGTATGACATAGATAATGTACTGAAAGAAAAAAAAATATTTCCAGCCAAGATTCTCTATCCAGCAATGCTGGTATGCAAAAACGATGGAGAGTTCAAAATATTCACAGATAAACAGAAATTAAGAGAGTATGACAATAAGAAAATCACCCATCAAGAAATACTAAAGGGAGTTATGCAAGTTGAAAGGAAAAAACAGGAGAAAGAGAGTTGGAAGAGACTGTAAGAACAATTAAAAAGAGAGAAAGAAAATAAAAACAACATATGACATACATAAACCCAAAGAAAATATGGGTAATGTAAGTAATTCCTTGAGAGTAATAACACTGAATGCCAATGCATTAAACTCACTAGTCAAGAGACACAGATTGGCAGAATGGATTAAGAAATATGACCCATATATATGTTGTCTCCAAGAAACCCACTTTAGATTCAGGGACTTAAGGAAGCTGAAAGTGAATGGCTGGAAAACAGTCGTATAAGGAAACAATAACCAAAAAAGGGTAGGAATACCTATACTAATATGAGGCAAAATAGATTTTAAATGCAAAACTCTTGTAAGAGACAAAGACGGACACTATATGTTAGTGAAAGGGGTAATTTTTCAAGAAGAAAGAGCTATTGTCTGTAAGATATGTTTACAAGAAATAGAAAGGAAAAAGAAGGTTGTGAGCCATGACCCACATGGATGTAATCTATGGTCTCCTGTATTCAGTGTGTGACTTTGCTGTGAACTAAAACTTCTTTGAAAACAGAATGAAATTTAGTGAGACACTGGGGAATGAGTGAGGGACTGTGGCACAGTAAAGACAGGACACCAAATATTGCGGTGATGAAAGGCAAAACATCAAAAAAATTTTTAAAATATTTTTCATTTTTTTAATATCCCAATCTTTTAATTTAATTTTATTTTTAGTTTTTTTTATTTATATTATTTCTTATATTTAAACTTATCATTATTGTTTCACTTTCCTATTAATTGTATTCAGCTATTCTAATGGCTTCATTTTTGAAGAAGCTTTGGATCGCAGTAGGATTACAACTGAAGTGGGGGAGGGTAGTTGGTGTTGGTTGTCAGTGATGGGGGGTGCATGGGAGCAAGTTCACCTGAGCATACATATAAGGTATGTAAATATATTCAAATGTTCATGGGATAGTGTCACAGTGGGGGGAGACTCACACAATAACCGAGAAAATACTGAATTCCCATCCTGGAGAGCTCTGCCACATTCTCTAAGGGAGCAGCAACAGTTCCCCAAGTGCAGGGGCAGTGACTGGTGAAGGAGGATGGTCCACTGATGGTCCCTTGATATTGTTGACTAGACTTATGAGCCTTTGCTCTTGGAATTGAATCTTAGCATATTGTTATGGGGTTCCTAAGGCTTGCCTCCTGAAAGCCTCATAAATGATTCTGAAGATAAATGTTTTTCTTGGAAATTAAAACAAGGCCATGAACTGACGTTAGCACATCGATACTCATGTCAGTATTATTCTCAGTTGCTAAAATATGGAAACAACTGAAATGTCCATCAACTGTAGAGTGCATGAACAAAACATGGTATATACATATGTATTAGTCAGCCAAAAGGGGTGCTGATGCAAAAGACCAGAAATTGGTTGGGTTTTATAAAGGGTATTTATTTGGGGTAGAAGCTTACAGTTACCAGGCCATAAAGCATCAGTTTCTTCCATCACCAAAATCTGTTGCTACAAGTTGGAGCAAGGCAGCTGCCAACATCTGCCAGGGTTCAGGCTTCTTGGGTTCCTCTATTGCCGGGGCTCCATTTCTCTCTGGGCTTGGCTCCTCTGTTTCCTCCAAAATGTCAGCTGTAGACAATGAGGCTCTTTAAGTTTTGCTTCTCTCCACAAGGCCAGCTGTGAACTGTCAGTCAAATGTCTCCTTTCTTTTCCTGGGGCCTTCTCTCCTTCCTCATTACCAAGTTCCTCTGTGCTTATTTCCCTGGGCTCCAGCATTAAAACTCAACATCAGAACCCCAAAATCAAAACTCCAACTCTGTCCTTTGCCATTCTTTTTGTCTTTGAGACCTCACCCATCAAGGGGCAGGGCTCAACACCCTACTGATGTGGCCTAATCAAATCCCTAAACATAACCTAATCATTCTAGATGAACAGACAAGTTTAAAAGCATAATCCGATATCTATTTTTGGAATTCATAACTATATCAAACTGCCACACTTCAACCCTCTGAATTCCAAAAATACATTACAATATTCAAAAAACCTTAAATTAGTAACAATGCAAGTACAAAATCATATCGTAATCAGTTTAAAGAAATACAGTTTGTCTTCAGTCAAAAATCCCCTGTGCTGTAGACCTCTGAAACTTTGAAAAACATTTCACTGCTTCCAATACATTAAGGGAAAGACAGAGGATAAACATTTTCATTGCCATAAGGAGAAATTGGGAAGTTAAGCATGAGTCATGGGTCCTCTATATTTCAGTAAACCTGCAGGGCATCCTCCATTTGATTTCAAAGTCTGAGAGTCATTTTTAAGATGATGTTCTCTTTTCCTTAGGGCCTAATGGGGACCCACCATTTCCACAGGCTTGCCCAATGGCCTTTTTCTTGCTTCCACCCTCATCAAGCATCTGGATGTTGACCAAAGTCCAGACCTCACCCTCCAAGAGTGTTGGGGTGATTGCCACAACTTACTTAATCTTTGGGTTAGTCCTAGCCCCCCTAGTACAATGAGGTGAAGACAACATTCTCCATAAATTTTGGCATACAGGCTCAACACTTTCAGAGCAATGAGTTGACCACCTGGCCTTCCCTAACCTTTGGCACACAGGCTCAACCCTCTCAGAGCAACAATTTGACCACTTTGCCTTCCCTAACCCCTGGGGGACAGGCGCCCCTCTCACTGAACTATGGGATGCTGAATTTAACCACCCTAATCCTTGAGGAATGTGCTCTACCCACTCTAACCTGGGGTGACAAAAATCCCCCAGAACATCAGTGGGAACATCCACCCTCTTCAACTGTTGGGACAAACTCACCCTCTCTCTACACATGTGTGGGGTTCCTCTCTTGGCCCAAGGTGATGTCTTAATTCTAGCTCTCAGGTCCCATGGTTTTCTTCTTAAAGTTGTTTCTCCTTCAATGTTTCCTTTCCATGCCCCTTTTAGTTCAAGCTGACAGTGGTGTTGTTTATACAGCACTCTCAAAAACCTTGTTAGTTTAGCATGCAGGAAGCAGGGGTCTAAGCCATCAGACAGTAAGACTTTCCACAGGTCTTTCCTACATAACTGCATTTTCAATCCTGATTTACAAGTTCTAAGTTTAGGCAAGTCCACAAATGGGGTACTATCATATGGAAGCTTGATTTCCAGAGGCTTGGAATTTCTAGAATCAGTTTCTGTTTTATTTGTTCCCAAGAGTTCAGTCTTTAGTGTATTTCTATCATCTAGCATTTTGCTATAAGCTGCAAGGAGCAGTCAAGCTGCATTCTCTAAGTTTACTTTGGAAAGTTCTTCAGGTAAATGCCCAGGCTCACCATTTTCAAATTCTGCCTTCCATAAAACACCAGGAATTAATCTTGCTAAGTTCTCTGCAACTTTAAAACATGGATCACTTTTCCTACAGTTTCCAATAGTAGTTTCATCATTAACTTCTAAAGCATCATAATCTCTTTAGTGTCTATATTACTCTCAACAGTCTCGTAAAAGCACTGTAGGCCTTTTCCATCAAGCATCTCACAATTCCTCCAAAAAATCCCCCTTACCCATTTAAAAAACCGTTCCAACATTTTGGTAATTTCAAAAGCACTACCCCACTCCTGGTACCAAATTCTGTATTATTCATATAAAAAGGGTGCTGATGCAAAACACCAGAAATAAGTTGGTTTTTATAAGGCTTATTTATTTGGGGTAGAAGCTTACAGTTACTGGGTCATAAAGCATCAGTTTCTTCCCTCACCAAAGTCTGTTGCTACATGTTGGAGCAAGGCAGCTGTCGATGTTTGCCAGTGTTCAGGCTTCTTGGGTTCCTCTCTTCCCAGGGCTCCATTTCTCTATGGGTTAGCTCCTCTGTTTCCTCCACAAGGTCAGCTGTAGACTATGAGGCTCTTTAGGCTTTGCTTCTCTCCACAAGGCCAGCTGTGAACTGTCAGACAAATGGCTCATGTCTTTTCCCAGGGTCTTCTCTCCATCCTCACAAGCAAGTTTCTTTGTTCTTACTTCCCTGGGCTCCAGCATTAAAACTCAGCATCAGAACTCCAAAATCAAATTTCCAACTCTGTTCTTTGTCAGGTCTTTTGTCTTTGAGACCACACCCACCAAGGAGTGGGGCTCAACACCCTACTGACATGGCCCAATCATATCCCTAATCATAACTTAATCATGCCCAGATGAACAGACCAGCCTACAAACATAATCCTATATCTATTTTTGGAATTCATAACTATATCAAACTGCCACAATGTACAATGAAATACTATACAGTTATAAGGAGAAAGGAAATTGGGTTTCATATGTCAGTATAGATGAACCTGGAGGACATTATGTTGAGTGAAAAAAAAAACAAATATTGTATGGTCTCACTAATTCAAACTAAATACTATGAGTTCACTTATGGAGGTAAACTCTTGACAGGGGTTCTTAACAAGTGGACCATAAGCTTGAATTGAAATTCAAAAAAAACACATTCTTATTGTGGGGATGTGTTGGTGTGGGTGTGATATATTTATTAAATAATTCACAGTATAGTATGGGCTTAGTAAGGGTTCCATGGTTTTCACTTGACTGGAAAAGGGGTCAATGGAACTAAAAAAGGTAAGAAACCCTGCCTATAGTATAGGTTACTAGGAATTCGAATGTGGGCTGAGGTTAGATGATGTTCAGTGTCTGTAGAATTTTTAATGAGGTTTATTATAAAAGTGTGGAAATTAATAAAGACGGTAAAACATTACAGTGAGTATAACTAACACTACTGATTTATAAATGTGATTGTGGCTGAAATGGGTAGTCTGTGGATATAAGAATATTTGTATTTTACAAAATGTGAAGAATATGGTGATCCACAAGAAAATTTTACAACTAATGTGACTTATGGATAAAAGTTAACAGTAATATTGTAACATTTTTGCAGCAATGGAAAAGAACATATTATATCAATTATAATGGACAACAATAGAGGATATAAGGGGTATGGGATTTTTCCTTTTGAAGTAATGAAAATGTTCTAAAATTGACAGAGGTGATGACAGCACAATTCTATGATGAAAATGGGAGTCCTTGAGTGTACACTTTCAATGGATTAAACAAAGCAAGGAACTGTATGAAACAATGAATACTACGATGGAAGATGGACTGTGGTTTACAGAACAAATATGGGAACATTCTCTCATGAAGTACACCAAGTATATACTACTAATACATGGTAGTAATAACTGGGTGGGTTTGGGAAAAAATTCACCAAATGTAAGACATTGGCTACAGCTAGCAATAATATTTTGATCATGGTCTTTCATAGTTTGTAACAATTGCTTCACAACAATGCAAATTGTTGTTGGTTGGGTGATGTATGTAATCCCTGTATGATAAAATTCATGTTTGTTTTGTAAGTTCACAAGCTTTATTATGAACTTATTGTTTATATATGTTCATTTATGAATGATAAACTTCAATTTAAAAGTTCAAAAATGTACTTTTAATACATTAGATAATCAATAGTTAATATTAATTATTATTTAAAGGAAAATATAATCACATTCATTGCACTAAATTTTATATTAAAGCTGTTCATTTTCATTTTTACATATGTTTTGAAAGAAGTAAGGCCTAGTTGAAATAACCTGGCTTTAATTCAGTTAACTTGGGTCAGTTACCTATATCTGGAAAATATTGAAATATTGAAAATATTTAGAGATGATAAAATTGTTAAACATTGTGATGGTTGCGCTAATATGCCAACTTGGATGGGTAATTGTGCCCAGTTGTTTGGTCAGGCAAGCTTTGGGCTAATTGTAATACAAGGACATTTGTGGGCATTGGTCATCAGTGAGTTTACTGTGTGGATGGTGTAGCAGTTTGGCAATTTGATATAGTTAGGAATTCCAAAAATAGATATTGGATTGTGCTTGTAGACTGGTCTGTTAATCTGGGCATGATTAAGTTCTGATTAGGGCATTGACTGAGCCACGTCAAGTGGGGAATTGAGCCCCACCCCTTGATTGGGTGGGGAATCAAATATAAAAGGCATGGCAAAGGACAGAGTTGTAGTAGTTTTGATGTTGGACTTTTGATGCTGGAGCCCGGGGAGGCAAGCAGACAGAGGAGCTTGGTCGCGAGGAAGGAGAGAAGGCCCTGAAATAGAGACAAGCAATTTGCCTGATAGTCTATAGCTGGCCTTGTGGAGGAAACAGGAGCAGAGCCTGGAAACAAGCAGAGCCCTGGGAAGAGAGAAACCCAAGAAGCCTGAACCCTGGCAAACGTCGGCAGCTGTCTTGCTCTGACAAGTGGCAATGGACTTTGGTGAGTGAAGAAACTTACACTTTATGGCTTGGTAACTGTGGAATTCTACCCCAAATAAATGCCTTTTATAAAAACCAACCAATTTTGGGTATTTTGCATCAGCACCGCTTTGGCTAACTAATACGGATGGATTGCCTCTATGTTCAACCAGGGAAATTGCTGTCAGCATTGAGTGATGTTTTATCCAATCAGTTGAGTGCCTTAAAGTGGGAAGTGATTTCGGCATTAAGACAGAATTTCCCAGCTCATCTTTGGACAGCCAGCGTCTCCCAGAAACTCATAAAGGACCCTCATTGTACTTTCATCAGAACCCCTGTTTTTCAGACTGCCTGCAGAACCTGGACTTGTGCTTCCCCATGGTCACATGAAAAACTCTTATAAATCTCATACTATTTGCAGATATCTCCTATTGATTCTGGTTCCCTAGGTAACCTTGAATAATATGATTATTTCTTTTATTATTAGTTTAGAATTACATAATATATATTATATATTATTCCCATTGTGTTACCTATCAGCCACTTGTAGCAAGTGTGACCAAGGAATAGAATCTTTACAACTTGTTTTATTTTTTCTTTATTAGATAAATTGTGGGTTTACAGAACAATCATGAATAAAATCCAGGATTCCCATATACCACCCTACAACCAATACCTTGCAATGGTGTGGAACACTGGTTACAAATGATGATAGTACATTTTCATAATTGCACTATTAAAGTCTATGGTTTAACTTAAGTTTGTTTCTGTAATGAAGTTCCACGGATTTTCTTTTTTTAAAAACAAATCAATTTTATTGATATATATAATAATGCATACAATTCATGCAAAATGTACACTCAACGGTATATACTATAATCACATAGTTTGTGTACAACACTTCAATCATTATTAGAGCATTTTCATTACTTCAATAATAATAAAAAAAACAAAAAACAAGAAAATTCCTTACCTCTCAATCTCTCTGTTTCCCCTGCTGTACATAACTACTATCTCTGGATATTCTTGCAAAAATTTTTATATAGCTATTAATCAATTTTAGAGAGATATTTTCACATACCATATGATTTATCCAAAGTGAACAATCAATGGCTTTTAGTACAATTGCAGTGTTGTGCACTCATCATCTAAAAAATTTTAGAACCATTTCATTACTCCTAAAAGAAAGTGTCCACCCAACTTAGCCTTCCTTCCTTAGACCTACATAACCACTAATCTAATTTCCTCTTTTTAAAGTGATTTATATTTACATTTTATATAAATGGAATCATGCAATATGTTGTAATCTGTGTCTGGTCTCTTTTACTCAGTATAATATGGATTTCTTTTGCTCTGATATTAACTTACATTTCTTCAGCTTCAATGAAAAATGGTCTTATATATGCAATTCTATCCATAATCATGTTTTACATAATATATTTATATTTCACATAATATATTTAGTTCCTAATAGGGCAGTCATACAGTATTTGTCCTTTTGTGTCTGGGTTGCTAATATCAACATACTGTCCTCCAGGATCATCCATGTTGTCATATGTTTCATGACTTCATTTCTTCTTACCACTGCATAATATTCTATCATTGTATACTCCACAATTTGTTAACCACTCATCAGTTGATGGACACCTGGGTTGTCCCCAACTTTTGGCTATTGTGAATAACACTGATATGAACATTGGTGTGCAGATGTCTATTCATGTCACTGTTCTCAGTTCTTCTGGGTATATACCTAGGAATGGTATTATTTGGTCTCATGGCAAGTCTATATTCAACTTCTTTAGGAAGTGTCAGTCTTCCAGAGTGGCTGTACCATTCTACATTCTCACAGGAAGAGCAAAAGTGTTTCTATCTCTCCACATTCTCTCCAACATTTACAGTTTTCAGGCTTTGTAATAGCAGCCAAGCTTATAGGTGTGAAATGATATCACATTGTAGGTTTGATTTTCATTTCCCTAATCACTAGTAATGTTGAACAATTTTCATGTATTTCTTCACCATTTGTATTTCTTCTTTGGACAGTTGGCTTTTCAAGACTTTTGACCATTGTTTAATTGGATAATTTGTCTTTTTATTGTTGAGTTGTATGATCTTATATATCATGGATATTAAACCCTTCTCAGATATGCTACTGCCAAATTTTTTCTTCCATTGAGTTGGCAACCTTTTCACACTTTTGACAAAGTCCTTTGAGATGCAAAAGTGTTTAATTTTGAGGAACTCCTATTTATCTATTTTTTCTTTTTATGCTTATGCTTTAGGTGTAAGTTCCAAGAAACCATTACCTATCACAATAACTTAAATATGTTTTCCTATATTTTCTTCAAGGATTTTTATGGTTGTTGTTTTTATATTTATGTTTTTGATCCATTTTGAGATAATTTTCATGTAAGATGTGAGATAGGGGTCTTCTTTCTTTCTTTTGGATATGATTATCCAGTTCTCCCAGCACTATTTGTTGAATAGATTGTTCTGGCCCAGCTGGATGGGCTTGCCAGCCGTGTCAAAAATCACCTGACTGTAGATGTGAAGGTCAATTTCTGAGTTCTTGATTCGGTTCCATTGGTCAATCTGTCTGTCCTTATTCCAGTACCATTCTGCTTTTACCAATATAACTAAGTAATATGTTTAAAGTCAGGAAGTGAGAGTCCTCCAATGTCATTCTTCTTTTTTAAGATATTTTTGGCTCTTCAGGACCACTTACTCTTATAAATAAATTTGATTATTGTCTTTCTATTTTTGCAGGAAATGGCTGTTGTAATTTTTATTGGGATTGCACTGAACCTGTAAATCTGTATGAGTAGATTTGCCATCTTAATGATATTTAGTTTTCCAATCCATGAATACTAAATATCCTTCCATTTAAGTCTTCTTCAGTTTCTTTTTATTTATTTTTCCCTTTCTTTCTTATTCATGTTAATTTTTAATTTTTATTTTTAAAGAAGCTAAGATTACATAAATGTTACATAAATAATATAAGGGATTCCTATATGCCCTACTCTTCCTCCTTCCACACTTTCCCACAATAATAACATCCTTCATTAGTTTGGTACATTTGTTACAAATGATGAACACATATTGAAGCATTGCTACTAACTGTGGACTACAGTTTACATTATAGTTTACCCTCTATTCTGCACAATTTTGTTGGTTATGACAAAATATATTATAGCCTGTACCCATCATTGTAATGAAATGCAGGACAATTCCAATGTCCCAAAAATATCCCCATATTAGACTTATTCTTCCCTTTCCCCCCTCTCAGAATGTCTGGTGGCCACTGCCTTTATATAAATGTTAAAAGTTCTTCCATTGCTAGAATAATAATAAGTCTATAATAGCATAATAATAAATGCACTTTAGTATATCGCTATTAACCAATTATCTCTTTTTTGAATATATTTTCATTTTTTTAAAAAAGAAATTTAGATTACTTAAATGTTACAGAAAAATATAGGGGATTCCCATATGACCCACTACCTAATGCCTCCCACATTTTCCCTCATTAACAATATCTTTCATTAGTTTGGTCCATTAGTTACAACTGATGAAACATTTTGAAGAATTTCCACTAAGCATGGATTATAGTTTACATTGAAGTTTAAACTCTCTCTGGTACAATTTTTGTAAGTTATGGAAAGATATGTAATGGCCTGTATATGTCATTGTAATATCATTCAGGACAATTCCTAAATCCAAAAAATGCTCACATACTTCACCTGTTTTTCCCTATCTTTCCCCTCAGGACTTCCAGTTGCCACTGTCTCCACATCAATGAAATAATTTCTTCCATTGCTAGAATCACAATAAGTCTATAGTAGAATATCTGTAAGAGTATTTTAGTCCATAGTTCATTCCCCAATCCTAAGGATTCTGGGATAGTGATGCCCACTCTACCTCTAATTGAGTGGGGGCTTTGATTTCATGGGGCAGATGGATGGTACTTTCTTGCTTCCAGGTGTACTTTCTCTCGGTTACTTTGGATGGTAGTTGTCCATCATCATCTCCTTGTTAGTGGTCCTGGGTGAATCCAATGAACTGGAAAGTAGGTGTTGAAACTCCTTTGAGATTCAGTGCCCAGGTGGCACATGGACAGCCCAAAGATTATAGGCTCTTGGATGTACAATTATCAACACTAGTACTAATTGTAGGTTCAAAAAGAAGGGTCAGAGGATCCATGTTTAGGGAAACCACAAATGAGTCCAACTCTAACATGGTGGAGCATAAATTCCAAAATAGGGACCCTTGGCAAGGCATCAAACTCCTGAGCTATCTACCTTGACTATAGTGTCTGGATGTTTTCAGAGCTCTTGTGAGGGCCACTATTTGAGGTATTATTTACTTTGGCAGTCAATGAGATCCTGCTGAGAAATGCATAAGCATAACCTCTGGAATGACCTCCCAACTCACTTTGAAGTCTCTTAGCCATATAAACTCATTTGTCTTTACCTTTTTCCCCTTTTCATCAAGGTCTTTTTCCAGTTGCATTGCTAGTTGGTGCCTGGTAGTATTCTTTTGGTGCCAGGGAGGCTCATCTCTGGGAGTCATGTCCCAAAGCAGGAGGAATGCATATAAATGCACATAAATGCATTTATATGCTGAGTTTGGCTTAAAGAGAAGTCACATTTGAGCAACAAGGAGACTCTCAGGACGTAACTCTTAGGCACCCTATAATACTAGGTTAAGTTTCAATTTCAAGAGTAAAGGTTCATAAGCACAGTCATCAGTACAAATGGCTATTAATGAATGATCCTCCTTCTATAATCATTTTCCCTGTATGCAGAGAATTCTTACTGTTCCATTACAGAATGTGGCAGAGCCCCCGAGGATGGAATTCAATACTCCTTTCGTTATTGTGTGAATCTCCACCATGACAATACCCCATGAACAATTGAACATATTTATATGCCTTATATATATGCCCAGGAGACCCTTCTATATATCCTCCATCACTGACACCCTGCACAAATAATTCTCCCCTGTCATAGTTGTAACACTTCTGTGATCCCAGACTTCTGAAAAAATGAAGCCAACAAAATAACAGAATACATTTAATATTAAGATGAAATTGTAATGATAGTTTAAAAAATAAGAAATAAAATACAAAGAATTTAAAATAATAAAAAATAAAAAAATTTGGAATAATAAAAATTAATGAAAAATATTTTTAAAATTTTATTGACATTATGACTTTCATAAACATAAGACCTGTTGTCTTGCATGTAAAGTGACTTTTTCTTCTGTTTATTCCCCCAGTATCTTACTTTTTTCATTTTCTCTTCAAATAAGTTTTAGATTACAGAAAGGTCATGTACAGAATATAGGGAACTCCCATATACCCAACATCTTCCTCTATTTCCTCTTTCCCTTATAAATAACATTTTATATGTGGATGGTACATTTGTTAAAATTGATGTACAAATATTGAAATATAGCTACCAACCAAGGTCAGTGGTATACATTATGGTTTACATTTTAAATGATTAAATTTTAACAAATTGATGAAATTGAACATGGCTTGTATCATCATTGCAAGATAATGTAAAACACTTCCGTTGCCCCCAAAATGCCCCATGTTCCATCTATTCTATCCCTCCTTCCCCCTCCACTTGGGTCCCGTGGCAAACATCAAGCTTCACTCCTTGAAGAAAAAGATTCATAGTTACTACAACAACATTGAGGGTTTTACAAACTTCTTTGTCCTCCATGATTAGGCACTGCCTATGCTCTCATGAGAATCCTACCCCTTTATTAGAGAACATAGCAGGACTCCCAGGATGGGAGTCCAAAACCTTCCAGCTCATTATGTGGGTCTCCACACATGGATACAACCCCTTATGACAAGTTGAACACTCACACACTACATAGAACCTCTCCAGGTGCACCCTGTTCTGATTGCCCCTCCCCCACATCCAACACCATAAACCAGTAATACTCCCTTACCATTTTGCAGAAAGAACATTCCCAATGATGTAGTTTTAATCACATACCCTCCAATCCCCAGTTTTCACCTGCTCCCTCCCCGTACCCTGTCCCCAGGTCCATGGACAGTCCAACCCACCCTCCCCACCTTACCCCCATGAAAAACCAGCACTGCACAACCCAAAAGTATCACTGCACCACTTTCATGCCCCTCCTTTGCACTGCTACACCATTCCACATTATCATAGATTTTGCACATATGGATGTTGGTTCACAAACTTCTCCCTTTCTAACACTTGTAAACCTATCTTCCAGAATCTAGCTCTGTAAGTCTGTTCAATTTACTTAATGCATATCAGTAAGGTCATGTAATATTTGTCCCTCAGTGCCTGTCTTGCATCACTCGAAGTAAGGTCTTCAAGATTCATCTATGCTATCCCATGTGTTTATACTGCATTCCTCTTACAGCTGTGTAATATACCATTATATGTATATACTACAGTTTGTTTATGCATTCATCTGTTCCTGGGCATTTGGGTTGATTCCAACTGTTGGTAATAGTGAATAATATCACTATGAACATTTATGTGCATATATCTGTTCATGTCCTTGCTTTCAATTCTTCTGAGTATATACTTAACAGTGGAAATGCTAGATCATATGGTAATTCTATAGTTATCTTCCTGTGGAACTACCAAACTGTCCTCCACAATAGCTGCAAAATTATACATTCCCACCAGCAGTGGATGAGGGTTCCCATTCCTCCACATCCTCTCCAACATTTTGAGTCCTCCACCAATCTAATGGGTATAAGATAATATCACATTGTAGTTTTGATTTGCATTTTCCTAAGCACTAGTGATATTGAGCATCTTTACATGGGCTTTTTAGCCATTTGAATTTCTTCTTGGAGAAGAATCTATTCAAATGACTTGCCCATTTTTTAAAATGGTTTGCTTGTCTTTTTATTTTTGAAGTACAGAATTTCTTTATATATGTTGGATATTAGCCCCTATCAGATATATGGAATAATAAAAATTACTTTTGCCCATTAAATAGGTTGCCTTCTCTCTTCCTTGACAAACTGCTTTAAAGTGCAGAAGTTTTTAATTCTGAAGAGGTCCCATGCCAGTTGACTGTATGTGTGATGATCTTTATCAGAACTCTCAGTTAGGTTCCATTGGACAGCATGTTTATCATTGTGCCAATACTATGCCGTTTCGACCACTGTAGCTTTGCTGTATGGTTTAAAGTCAGCTAGTGTGATTCCTCCGATTTCATTTTTGTTTTCCAATATGTCTTTGGCTATTCAGTGCCTCTTACCCTTCCAAATAAATTTCATAGTTAGCTTTTCCAATTCAGTAAAAAAAAAAAATGCTGTAGGGAATTTTATTGGGATTGCATTAAATCTGTAGATCAGTTGGTGTAGGATAGACATCTTAATGATGTTTAGTCTTCCTATCAATGAACAGGGAATATTCTTGATTTTATTTAGGTCTTCTTTGATTTCCTGTAACAATGTGGTATAGTTTTCTTCAAGCAAGTCATTTATATCTTTAGTTAAAATTATTCCTAGTTATTTAATTCTTTTAGTTGCTCTTGTAAATACGATGTTTTTCTTGATTTCTTCCTCAGATTGCTCATTATGGGTGTACAGAAATGCTAATGGCTTTGGCACATTAACCTTGTAACCTGACACTTTACTTAACTTGTGTATAAGCTCTAGAAGCTTTGATGTCATTTTATCAGGGCTTTCAAAATATAAGATCACATCATATGCAAATAGTGAAAATTTTACTTCTTTCTTTCCAATTTGGATGCCTTTTATGTGTTTTTCTTGTCTAAGTGCTCAATTAAGTACTTCTAAAAATATTAAATAAGAGCAGTGACAATGGGCATTATTGTCTTTTTCCAGATCTGAAAGGGAAAGTTTTTAGGATTTCACCATTGATTATGATATTAGTTGTGGGTTTCACATATATACCCTTTATCATGTACAGGAAGTTTCCTTCTACTCTTATCTTTTGAAGTGTTTTTATCAGAAAAGTGTTCTGTATTTTGTCAAATGTTTTTTTTTTTGCATCTATGGAGATGATCGTGTGATTTTCTCTATCAATCTCTTTATGTGATGCGTTACATTGATTGATTTTCTTATGTTGGACCATCCTTGCATAACAGGGATGAAACCCATTTGGTCATGGTGTATAAATCGTTTGATGTGTTGTTGAATATGATTAATAACTCTTTTGTTGATTTTAACATCTAGGTTAATTAGAGAGATTGGTCTATATTTTTCATTTTTCTTGGTGTCTTTGGCTTTGGTATTAAGGTGATGTTGGAATCATAGAATGAGTTAGGCAATATTACCTCCACTCATAATTTTTGGAAGAGTTTAAGCCGGATTGGTGTTAGTTTTTTCTGGAATGTTTTGTAGAATTCACATGTGAAGCCATCTGGTCCTGGGCCCTTCTTACTTGTGATGTTTCTTACGACAAATTCTATCTCATTACTTGTATTGGTCTACTGAATTCATCAATTTCTTCTTTTGTCAATGTAGACTGCTTGTGTGTTTCTAAGAATTTGTCCATTTCCTCTACATTATCAAGTCTTGTTTTTGTGTACTTTTTTCAAATTATCCTTTTATGCTAGTCTTTATTTCTGTGGAATCAGTTGTGATATCTGCTTCCTCATTTCTTATTTTATGTATTTGCTTCATCTCTCTTTTTTTCTTTGTTAGTCTAGCTAATGGCTTGTCAATTTATTAATCTTCTCAAAGAACTAGCTTTTGGTTTTGTTTATTTTTTCTAGTGCTTTCTTATTTTCAATTTCATTTAGCTCTGCTCTAATCTTTGTTATTTCCTTCTTTTGACTTCCTTTGGGTTTAGTTTCTTGCTCTTTTCCTAATTCTTTCAGTTATGCAGTTAGGTCTTTGATTATAATGCTTTCTTCTTTTTAATATAGGCATTTATGACTACGAATTACTCTCTCCGTCTAGCTTTTGCTGCATCCTATAAGTTTTGATACTTTGTGTTATCATTTTCATTTGTTTCAAGGTAGTCACTTATTTCTTGTGCAATTTCCTCTTTGACCCACTGTATGTCTAAGAATGCGTTGTTTAACTTCCATATCTTTGTGCTTAATCTGGTTCTCTGCCCATAACTGACTTCAAGCTTCATTCCATTTCAGTCAGATAAATTACTTCGTAAAATTTCAATCTTTATGAATTCATTGAGAGTTGTTCTATGGTCTAGCATGTTGTCTATCCAGGAGAATGATCCATGTGCATTTGAGAAGAATGTGAATCTTGCTGTATTTGCATGTAATGTTCTGTATATGTTTATTAGGTCCAGATCCTCTAATGTGTTTGTTCTAAAATTGTTTTTCTTTATTGATTCTCTGTCGAGATATTCTATCTATTGGTGATAATGGTGTATTGAAGTCCCCCAAAATAATTGTAAAGGCATACATTTCTGCACTTAGTTCCTCAAGTGTTTGCCTCATGTATTTTGAGGTGCCCTGGTTAGGTGCATAAATATTAATGATTTTTCTTTCTTTTTGAATGATTACCCCTTTTATTAATATAAAATGTGCTTCTTTGTCTCTTACAATCGTTTTGCATTTAAAGTGTAGTTTGTCTGATATTAGTAAAAGTAGTCTCACCTTTTTTGTTCATTGTTTGCTTGTTAAATTGTTTTCCAACCATTCACTTTCAGCTTCCTTGCATTCCAGGGTCTAAGGTGGATTTCTTGTTGAGAGCATATGGATGGGTCTTGTTTCCTTATCAATTCTGCCAATCTGTGTCACTTGCCTAGTATGTTTAATCGATTAACATTCAGTGTTATTAGTGTCAAGGAATTACTTACATTAGCAATATTATCTTTAGGTTTATGTATGATGGATGTTTGAGCAGGAGAAGAGAGGGTAAAGGGGCAGATGGAGTATCTGACTAAATAATGGCAGAAAATTTCCCAAATCTCATGAGGGACATGAATATATATGTCCATGAAGTGCATTGTACTCCAAACAGAATAAATCCTAACAGATCTATTACAGGACACATACTAATCTGATTATCAAATGCAAAAATTGATAGCCTGAAAACAGCAAGAGAAAAGAGTTACATCACACACAAGGGATGCTCAATAAGATTAAGTGATGATTTCTCATTTGAAACCATGGAGGTGAGAAGGCAGTGATATTTAAGGTAATTAATGGGGAAAATTGCAAGCCAAGAATTCTGTATCCTGCAAAATTGTGCTTCAAAAAAATGACAAGGATGGGAGAAGGTGTTGCTCAGTGGTCTGAGTGCCTGCTTTTCATATACAAGGTCCCAGGTTCAGTCTCCAGTATGTACTAAAAAAAAAGACAGAGAGATTAAAATATTCCCAGATAAACATAAATTGAGAGAATTCACCAAAAAATGTCTTGCCCTGCAAGATATACTAAAGGGAATTCTGCAAGTTGAAAAGAAAGGACTGTAGAGAAAGGTTTGGAAGAGCATGTAGAAAGGAATATTAAGGGAAAGTAAAAGGGTAAAAAGAGAAACAAAAATAAAATATGATGTATAAAAGCCTAAAGATAAAATGATTGAAGTAATTACTGCCTTTAGAGTAATTACATTGAATGTTAATGAACTAAACTGTCCAATTAAGTGTCAAAGATAGGCAGAATGGATAAAAATATGATCCTTCAATGTGCTATCTGCAAGACTATCACCTTAGACCCAGGGGCAAAAGTAAGTTGAGAGTGAAAGGTTGGAAAAGGATTTTCAATGCAAACAGGAACCAAAAAGAGTTGGGGTAGATATACTAATATGAGACAAAATAGATTTTATATGCAAAACTATTGTAAGAGAAAAGGAATGACACTATATATTTTAAAAAAGGGCAATCTACCAAGAAGAATGAAAAATCATAAATATTTATGCACCTAACCAGGGTGCCCCAAAATACATGAGGTAAACACTGGCAAAACTGAGAGGGAAGAAATGCCTCTACAATAATAGAGAGGGACTTCAATACATGCCTCTCAGCAATAGACAGAATATCTAGATAGAGAATAAGTAAATAAACAGATATTGAAGAATAAGATAAAGGAACCTGACTTAATGAAAATATACAGAACCCTGCATCCACAAAGAGCCTGATATACATTGTTCATGAGTGCTCATGTATAATTCTCCAGGACTGACCACATGATAAGGGATAGAACAAGTCTCAATGAATTTAGAATGAAATTATACAAATCACTTTCTCTGACCAAAAAGAATGAAACTGGAAATAAATAATTGGCAGAGAACTGGATAATCCAAGAATATATGAAAGTTAAATAGCACAATGTTAAACAATAAGTGAGTCAAAAAGGAAATCGCAATAGAATTCAGTAAATATATCAAGATGAATGAAAATGGGAACACAAAATGTTAAAAGTTATTGGATGCAGTGAAAGGCAGAACTGAAATGGAAATTTATAGCCCTAAATGTCAAAATTTTAAAAAAAAAGATGAACTGAAATCAAAGACTAACTGCACATCTGGTGGTAAAAAGTACAGCAGACCAATCAAAATGCAGGCAGAAGGAAAGAAATAACAAAGATTGGAGCAGAATTAAATGAAATTGAAATTTTAAAAAAATAGAGAGAACTAAAAACCAAAAGCTTTATGAGAAGATTAATAAAATTGACAAACCTTAGCTAGGCTAACAAAGAAAAATGGAGAGAGGCTGCACATAAAATCAGAAATGAGAGAGGGAACATCACCACCGACTTCATAGAAATAAAAAGGATCATAAGAGTATACTATAAACAACTATGTCAGCAAGTTGGACAAGAAAAACGAAATGGATGAATTCCTAAAAACACACAAACAATGTACAATAACTAAAGGATAGATAGAAAACCTAAACAGAACAGTAACAAATAATGAGATTGAATCCATCATCAAAAACCTTCCAATAAAGAAAAGTCCAGAACCAGATGGCTTCACAGGTGAATTATGCCAATCATTCCAAAAAGAACTAATAACAATCATACTCAAACACTTTCAAAAAATTGAACAGTAGGGACCGTTACCTACCTCATTCTATGGAGCCAAAACTACCTTAATACCAAAGAGAGAGAAAGATGCTACAAGAAAAGAAAATTATGGAACAATTTCTGTAATGAACTTAGACACAAAAGTCCTCAAAAAATACTTGCTAATCAAATCCAACAACATATTAAATGATTTCACACCATGGTCATGTGGGTTTTATACCAGGTGTACAAGGATGGTTCAACAAAAGACTATCAATTAATGTAATACACCACATTAACAAAGCAAAGGAGGAAAAACTACATACTCATCTATGTTGAGGCAGAAAGGGCATCTGACAAAATCCAGAATCTTTTCTTGATAAAAACACTTTGAAAGATAGGAATAGATTTAAACTTCCTCAACATGATAAAGGGCATGTATGAAAAAACCACAGCTAACATCTACTCAATGGTGAAAAACTAAGAGATTTCACTGTAAGATCAGGCACAAGAATGGATGCCCACTGTCACAAACTATATTCAAGATTGTGTTAGAAGTTATTGCTAGAGCAGTTAGGCAAGGAAAAGAAATAAATGCCATCCAAATTGGAAAAGAAGAAGTAAAGCTTTCACTGGTTGCAGATGACATGATCCTACATATAGAAAATTCTGAAAAATCCACAAAAAAGCTACTAGAGCTAATAAATGAATTTAGTAAATTGGTGGGATATAAAATGAACACACAAAAATCAATAGCATTTCTATACATTAGAAATGAGAAATCTGAGGAAAAATCCATTAAAAAATTCCAGTTCAATAGCAACTAAATTAATCAATTGCCTGTGAATAAATTTAACTAAGGATGTAACGGACTTGTACACAGAAAACTATGACAACATTGTAAAAGAAATCAAAGAAGATCTAAATAAATGGAAAGACAATCCATGTTCCTGGATTAGAAGACTACATATGAAGGTGTCAATTCTACCTAACTTGATTTACAGATTCAATGCAAATCCCAATAAAAATTCCATCAGCATTTTTTTTCAGAAATGAAAAAGCCAATTAAATGTATTTGGAAGAGTAAGGAGCTCCAAATAGACAAAAATATCTTGAAAAAGAAGAACAAATTTGGTGGACTCACACTACCTTACTTTAAATCATACTACCAAGCTACAGTGGTCAAAACTGCATGGTATTGGCACAATGTTAGAAATATTGATCAATGGAACTGAATTGAAACTTCAGTAATAGACCTACACATCTATGGCCAACTGATATTTGACAAGGTGGTCAAAGCCACTCAACTGGGACAAAATAGTCTTCAAAAACTGGTGCTGGCAGAACTGGCAATCCATATGCAAAATAATGAAAAATGATGCCCATCTCACACCCTATACAAAAATTAACTCAAAATAGATTGAAGACTTAAATATAAGAACCGAGACAACACAACTCCCAGAAAAAAATGTAGGGAGGCATCTATGAGATTTTTTGGTAGGCAATGGTTTCATAAACTTTACACAAAAACTGTGGGCAATGAAAGGAAAAATAGGTAAGTGGGAACTCAAAATTTAAAACTTTTTTTACTTAAATGGAGTTGTTAAAGTGAAAAGGCAGACTATTTAAGGGAAGAAAATATATGATAAGGGTCTAATATCCTGCGTATATAAAGAAATATTACAACTCAACAATAAAAAAGACAGCTCAATTAAAATATTGGCAAAATACTTGAATAGAAATATTTCCAAAGAGGAAAAACAAATGGATAAAAAACACATGAAACAGTGCTCAAAATCTTTAGCCATTAGGGAATTGCAAACCCACACTACAATGAGATATCATTTCACACCTAGGCTGTTATAAAAAAAAAAAAAAAACAGAAAATTACAAGTGCTGGAGAGGATGTTGAGAAATAAGAGCACTTATCCACTGCTGGTGGGAATGCAGAATGGTGGAGCTGCTGTGAAGGACAATTTGGAAATTCCTCAGGAAGGTAAGTATAGAATTGCCATATACCTGATAATCATGTTACAAGGTATATACCCAGAAGAATCAAAAGCAGGGGCACAGACAGATATAGTCACATCAATGTTCATAGGAACAGTATTCTCAATTGCCAAAAGATGGAAGCAACCCAAGTGTTGATCAACAGATGATTGGATAAACAAAATGTGGTTCATACATATGATGGAATACTATTCAGCTGTAAGAAGGAATAAATTACTGATGCATGCACCAACATGGATGAACCTTGAGAACCTTATGTTGAGTGAAATAAGCCAGACACAAAGAGACAAACATTGCAGGATCTCACTGATATGAATGAAGTATAGTGAGCAAACTCATGGAAGTAAAGTGTGAAAAATAGGTCACTAGAAGAAAGTAGCCAATGGTTAATCTGTGCAAAATTTTTAATGAGGTTGATTGTAATGGTTTGGAAATGGATGGAGGTGATGGTGCCACAACAACGTGAGTGTAATTAACAGCAGTGAAGTGTGTGTGTAAATGTGGTTGAAGGGGAAGTTTTGGGTCATACATATTGCTATAAGGAAAGATATAGGATACAACATGGAGTTGTTCAGCACAGTGACCTCTGTGGTGGCCAAAGATTGTGGTTATTAATATAAATATAAGTATGTTCTTTGGATCTAAAACAAAGGTACTTCACTAATACAGGGTGTTGATAATGGGTGGTATCTAGAGAAAAATGCAACTAAAGCATACTTCTGTGGGATATAAATGTATCCTTATTGTCATAGATATGTTTTCTGGATAGATAGAGGCCAATATAGTAGCTAAGAAAACATTAAACTTGCCTTCTAGGGAAGACCTATTACTTTTTAAAATAAGATGGTAAAATACTCTGGAATATGTAGGCATTGCCTAATAAAAGGAAACAGGCCAATAAGCCAAGCCCTCAATTTTTTTTCAGAGCAGCAGAAAGATTTATCTGGAGATTTAAAAGTTTGAAGGATACATACCTTGCCACATCCTAGTGAAATTCATTTTTTGTATTTTTTTTTTGTTTTAAACAAAATTTTATTGAAGCAAATCATTCAAATAAGAATATACATAAACAATAAGTATATAGTAAAAGTTGTGAACTTAAAAAACAAACATGTATATCATCATACAGGGCTCCCATCTAACACCCAGCCACCAACACCTTGCAACTTTGTGAAACATTTGTTACAAACTATGAAAGTGCTTGGTCAAACTATTACTATGAACTATAGCCCTGTAGCAGTTTGAAATTATTTTTGTGAATCCCCAAAAGAGAAAGAGTATGTCTAAGTGCATCTATTCTTCAGGGTTTGATAACTTTGATTGCATTAGACACAGCTGAGATGTCTTGATTAAATTACCTGTTAAGATTAGGGATTTGATTTGACCATGTCAGTAGGGTGTGACTCAGTTTGAGTCCCCACTCCCTTGTTGGGCTGATATAAATTGATGGACACTCACTCAAGAAGATACCAGGAGAGTGCTCTGTCATGTTTGATCCTAGGACCTCAGGGAGAGTTGGGCCATTTGACTGATAGCTTACAGCTGACATTTGGAAGACAGCTGAGACTGACATAGGAAGTCCTTTGAGATGAACCCTAAGCAAGGGAAAGAGGGGACTGGAAGCCCAGAAGGAAAGGAGAGACCAGGCAGAGATCAGCGATCATCTTGCTTCAAAATGAGGCAACTGACTTTGATGAGAAATCAATCTTGAGTTGTAATCCTTATGGCCTTGTATCTGAGTTTTTTACACCAAATAAATAATATTTATAAAAGCCAACAAATTTCTGGTACTTTGCATCAACAACCCTTTTGGCAGACTAATACAAGGCCATATATTATATTAGGTGTATTCCCCCACCCCCAATCCATCCTGTCAATAACAATCTGTATTAGTATTATATATTTGTTAAGGTTCATGAGAGAATATTCTCAATTTGTCCTGTTAAGAACAGTCCATCTTCAACCACAGGATTCCCTGTGCTTTATAGTCTCATGCTTTGTAAAATCCACTCAGTGTATACTCAGTGGCTCTCATTTTCATCCCAGAGTTGTGCTTCCATTACCTCAGTCAATTTTAGAACGTTTTCATTAATCCAAAAGGAAAATTGCCATACTAACTTGTACCCCTATCGTTTTTCCTTATAATTGATATTATATCTTCTTTGCCATTGTTGCAAAAATATTAAAAAATTACAGTGAATTATCATCCATAAGTTAAATTAGTTTTAATTTTACTGTGCATCACCATATTCACCATATTCTATTTTTAATATATATTTTTATTTTATTTTTGAAAGAAACTTAGATTACATAAATTTTACACAAAAATTATAGTGGATTCCCATATCCCCCAATCCCTAGTCCTCCCACATTTTCCCACATCAACAACATCCTTCATTAGTATGGTACATTTGTCACAATTGATGAACACATCTCAGAGCATTGTCACTAAGCTATGATTATAGTTTATATTGTATTTTACACTCTCTCCTGCACATTTTTCCAAGGCATTACAAGATATACAATGGCCTGTATCTGTCAATGCAAAGTCAATCAGCATAAATTCCAAGTACCAAAAATATCCCCAAATTACACCTATTTTCCCCCTATCTCTCCCCTCAGAACCTCCAATGGCCACTGCCTCCACATCGATGATAAAATTTCTTCCATTACTAAAATCACATCAATTCTACAGTAGAACAACTGTAAGTCTATTTTAGACCATCGTCCAATCCCCAATCCTGAGGATTCTGTGATAGTGATGACCACTCCACCTCTAACTGAGAGGGAGTTTATATCCCATGAGGCAGATGGATGGGACTTACTTTCTTGCATTTGCAGAATCTCTGTTCCTTGTGATGGTTGTTGTCAGTCATTGTCTCCTTGTTAGTTGTCCTGTGAACAACTAACTCTCCAATGAACTGGAGAGTAGCTGTTGCAAGTCTGTTGAGATTCTGGGCTCAACTGGCACATGGACAGCCCAAAGATTTAAGTCTCTTAAACATACAACTATCAACTCTAGTACTAACTATACATTCAAATAGAAGGGGCAGCAGAGCCATGTGTAGGGAAAACACAAATGAGCCCAACTCTATCACACTGGGGAGTGTAAATTCCAAAGTAGGGCCCACGTGCAGGGTGTCAAACTCCTGAGCTGTCGACCCTCCCTATACTGTCTGAATGTCTCCAGAGCCCTCAGGAGCCCTGCTATTTGAGGTAATATTTACTTTGGCAGTCAATGCATTCCTGCTGAGATGTGCATAAGTGTAACATCTGAAATGACCTCATCACACACTTTGAAGTCTCTTAGCCATATAAACAAATTTTTTTTTTACCTTTTCCCACTTTTGGTCAAGGTATTTTTCCAGTTGCATTCCTAGTTTGTTCTGAGTAGTAATGCTTTGGTGCCAGGGGAGCTCATCCCCTGAAGTCATGTCCCATGCTTGGAGTGAGGTAACGCATTTATTTATTTATTTTTTATGAAGATTTACTTTTCTTTATTAAAACACTGAGTTTATTTCACATGAATATTTTTGTCTCCCCACCATTTCCATTTGTTTAACCACTGCTAACTATTATGATCTATCATAATGTTCTTCTATACAGGCTTAAAACCAATCAAAGGATAGAGTTCCATTTTTAAAACCTAAATATGCATTTTGGACAATACATTCTTTTATTATTATTATTATTTCCTTTCTGGTGTTTTATATTTTTTAAACATATGTCTAGCAACCAGATTTCTCTTCTTAGTTTTTCCAGAGTTTGCCGCACGTATTTTGAGGCACCCCGATTGGGTGCATAAATGTTGATGATTGTTCTCTCTTCTTGAGAGATTACTCCTTTTACTAATATGTAGTGTCCATCTTTGTCTCTTACAATAGTTTTGCATTTAAAGTCTATTTTGTCTGATATTAGAATAGCTACTCCTGCCCTTTTTTGGCTATTGTTAGCTTGTAAAATGGTTTTCCAGCCATTCACTTTCAGCCTCCTTGAATCCCTGGGTCAAAGGTGGGTTTCTTGTAGACAGCATATAGATGGATCATATTTTCTTATCCATTCTGCCAATCTGTGTCTCTTGATTGGTGGATTTAATCCATTAACATTCAGTGTTATTAATCGTAATGAATTTATTACTTCAGCCATATTTTCTTTGGATTAATGTATGTAATATGTTGTTTTGTTTCAGTTTTTGTCTTTTTAGTTGTTTTTAAACTCTCCTCCAACTCTCTCCCCTTTGATTTTGCCTTTCAACTTGTAGAACTTCCTTTCATATTTCTTGAAGTGCCGGTCTCTTATTGACATCCTCTCTTAATTTCTGTTTATCTGTGAATATTTTGATCTCTCCATCCTTTTTGAATGCCCGTTAAGCTGGATAGAGAATTCGTGGCTGGAAGTTTTTTTCTTTTAGTACTTTGACTATGTCATACCACTGTCTTCTTACCTCCATGGTTTTAGCTGAGAAATCAGCACTTAATCTTATTGTGCTTCCCTTGTATGTGATGGTTCTCTTTTCTCTTGCTGCCTTGAGTATTTTCTCTTTGTCTTGAGCATTGGCCATTTTGACAAGTATATGTCTTAAAGTTGGCCTGTTGGGATTTATACTATTTGGGGTGCACTGTGCTTCCTGGATCTGCACATCCATCTCTCTCAATAGGGTTGGGAAGTTTTCAGCCATTATTTCCTTCAACACTTCTTCTGTTCCCTTTCCCTTCTCTTCTCCTTCTGGGATGCCCATAATGCATATGTTTGTGCATTTTGCATTATCGGTTAATTCCCTGAGTCCATGCTGGATTTTTTCTATCTTTTTGTCTATCTGTTCTACTATCTCTTTGATTTCAGCTGTATTTTCTTCCATATCACTAATTCTTTCCTCTGCCTGTTCAAATCTGCTGTTATGTGAATCCAGCGTCTTTTTTATTTCTTAGATTGTGCCATTGTTCACCATCATATCCATTATCTTTTTAGGCATTTTTGTAATTTCTTCAGTATGTTCTCCCAGTGTCTTCTTTATATCCTTAATCTCTTCCTTCACTTCTTTAAGTTGGTCCATGATATTTGTTTGGATAGCTTTGATTAGTTGTTTGATGTTCTGCATCACTTCCTGGTTTTTAATTTGTTCATTGGTCTGGTCCATGTTTTCCTGTTTCTCAGAGTCCTTTGTATTTTTTTTGTTGCCCTCTGGTCATCATATTTTCTTGATGGGTTTGTTCAGTTGATTATCTTTTCTCTATGCTCTAGAGTTTTATTTAGCTGGTGGTTCTGCGTGTGTGTTAAGTTTTCTCTTTGGCACTTTTTCTTCTAATTTTACTTCCTTGCTTCTTTCTATTTTTCCTTGAAGTCAAAAGATTAGGGCCAGAGGAATCAAAAGATGTAAGGAAGGCAGAAGGATAATAGTAATATTGATAAAATTAGAAGAGGGGCCAAATGAGACCTAATGAGATGAATATTTAGTGTATGCAGTGTAGAGTAATAGGAAAAAAAGTGGAGTTCCTACAATGGCCTGGGAAACCAAATAGAGGAATATATATATATATATATAGTGATTTAGAAGGCTAGAATTATGAGGAGGGAGAGAAATAGTAAAGAAAGGGCTGAAAGGAAAGAGTTAATATTAATTTAAAAAAGAAATTAATCAGCACACACCACTCAGAACTGAGTGGGAGAGAGTGTGGTCTACAGTGTGAACTGTGGTCTATGGTTGGTGGCAAGGCTCCAGGAGGTGTAAGTTCATTGAGGTTGGTGGGCCACACTATGGGAGATGTTTGTGTTGGATGTGGTGGGAGGTGTGGGAGGTGGGCAACTTGGGAATCCGAGTGGGTTCCGTATAATATTTTAGGTAATCTAAGCACCTCTTAAAATATATGTATATATATATATATATAAAATAACATTTTTGTAAGCAAATACACATATATGCATATATATTTATATATCATTTTACAAATGTTTGTATGTATTGTGAGAATTTTGATTTTTACCCATAATAAAAAAAAAATAATAAAATAAAAAAATAAAAAAGAAGAAAACAAAATAGATGGAATATAAATTGACACCCTTAAGTTGTGGGCCTATGAAAAATGTTGTATCTAAGAGCCACAACAGAAAGCAGAAGGCAGAAAGATGAAGGAAGGATAAGCGATAGTTTGGAATACAAAATCAATATAGACAGAGAGTGGGAAATTACTGAAGAAGAAGCACAGCAAAGAAGCGACAAGCTAGCAGCACCTAATTTAAAAAAAAATAAAAGAAAAAAGAAAGGGGGGAGGAAAGAGGAAAGAAAAGCAAAAGACCAGAAATAAACAGAGAAAAACCAAAGAACCACACAGGCAAGCAGTCAAACAGAGCTAAGGAGGGTCAATGATTCCTCTAGGGTCCACATGGATCCTCTCTGCCTGCTTGTGTTTATCAATCAATTTCCCCACAGGGTTCTATATGCAGGTCCTGAAACAACTTTTAGCTATTAAACTAAATTTAAAAGAAGTTATTTTTCATTTATTGAAGTGACCTTCTCACTTTTTTTTTTTTTTGGCGAAATACGGGACCCAAAATAATTCCTCCATGCCAACCACCACTGGCAGGTTTAAAACTCATGAATCTCTACCATTCCATCCATGCCATTGACCCGCACAGATAGATGTCCCAAGCTTCTCATTTCACGTGCGCACAGCACAGACCTCCGGTCAGGACCACATCCACAATCCGCCTTGCTCTGGGAGCTTGCAGTGTGTGCCCTCCTACACTAACACCATCTTGACCCCCTCGAGGTAACGCATTTATATGCTGATTTTTGAGTTAGAGAAATGCCACATTTGAGCAACAAGGAGCCTCTCAGGAGGAAACACTTAGTCAGCCTATAACTCTATGCTAAGTTTCAATTTCAAAAGTAAAGTCTTATAAGTACACTCATCAAAATCAAGGGCCCATCAATGGCATATTGTCCTTCAGTTGCCACTGCCCCTGTACCCAGGGAATTCTTGCTGTCCCATTAGAGAATGTGGCAGAGATCTGCAGGATGGGAATTTGATATTTATTTGGTTACTGTGACAATAATCCACGTCAACCACTGTGACAATGCCCCACAAAAACTTGGACACATTTATATGCCTTATAGGTATGACCCAGTTGAACCTCCTCCCATGTATCCCCCATCTCTTAGAACCTGCACCAAACAATCTCCCCTGTCACAGTTGCAACCCTTCTGTGATCCAAAACTTGTTCAAAATTGAAGCCAAGAAAATAACCAAATACAATTAATAGGAAAATGATATAATAATGATGGATTTAAAAATAGCAAATGTAATATTAAAAAATTTTTTTTCAATAGTTTGAAATAATATAAAAATAAAAAGGATAAAATTTAATAAAAATTTTCATAGGTCTTTCATCACTTTAATAGCTGTTGTCTTGTATGTACAGTGACAGTTGCTTCCATTTATTAGCCCAATGTCTTTTTTTTTTTTCATTTTGTCTTCAAAGAAGCTTTAGATTAGTACAGACAAGTACAGAATATAGGTGATTCCCATATACCCAACAACCTCTCCCTTTTCCCCTTTCCCCTATTAATAACATTTTACATGTGGATGGTGCATTTGTTACAATTGATGTTAAAATATTAAAATATTGCTGCTAACCATGGTCTATGATTTACATTGTGGTTTACATTTTGGACAGTACACTTTTATAGATTTTGATGAAGTTTTACATGGTCTATATCCATCCTTGCAGGATCATGTGGAACAATTCCATCACCCCAAAAACGTCTTGTGTTCCATCTAATCTATTCTTCACTCTCTCTCCCCTCTGGACACATGATAACCACAAAGATTAACTCACTGAAGTACCAGATTTATGGTTACTTGCAGTAACATTGAGGGCTTAACATACTGGCCTGCCCTACCCTATTAGGCACTGTCTATGTTCTCAAGAGACTCCTGCCCCTATCTTTGAGATAATAGCAGGACTCCCCAGGATGGGAGTACAACACGTTCCTCCTCATTATGTGACTCTCCATTCCCTGATACAACACATTATGAGAAGAACACTATACAGTCCCTTGAAGCCTGCCCTAGGAGTGACCTGTCCCATGTGCACCTACACCCAACACCTTAAACCAGTAACCTCCCCTGTCATATTTGCCAAATGAACATTCTCAGCATTGTAGTTTTAACCACATAACCAGAAATTCCCAGAGTTCACTTGCTCCTTCCCCCAATCCTCAACCCATTTCCATGGACAGTCAAATCCATACTCCCCACTCTACCCCACTGACAGACCAGCAATGCCCAGGCCAACAGCATCACTGCACCACTGTTATGCCCATCCACTGCACAATTATACCCTTCCACCTTATCAGAGATTTCACCCCTATGTGCATTGGCTTACAACATTCTCCCTTTCTATTTCCTGTAAATCTATCTTCCAGACTCTAGCACTCTGTTTCTGCTCAATTTGCTTAATTCATATCAGTGAGGTCATATAATATTTGTCCTTCAATGCTTGGCTTGCTTCACTCAATAAAATATCCTCAAGATTCATCCATGTTATCCTGTATTTCAGCAATGTATTCCTTCTTACAGCTGAGTAATATTCTATTGTGTGTATATATATATATATACCACATTTTGTTTATCCATTCACATGTTGATGGGCATTTGGGTTGATTGAAACTTTTGACAATAGTGAATAATGCCACTATGAACATTGATGTGCATATATCTGTCCATGTCCTTCCTTTCAATTCTTCTGGGAAAATACCCAGCAGTGGAAGAGCTGGATCATATGGCAGTTCTATAGGTAGGTTTTTGAGGAACCACCACACAGTCCTCCACAATGGCTGGACAATTCTACATTCCCACTAGCAGTGGATGAGGATTCCCATTTCTCCACATCCTCTCCAACACTTGTATTCCTCTGTTTTTTTAATAGCCACCAGTCTAATGCATATAAGATGGTATCTCATTGTAATTTTGATTTGCATTTCCCTGCAGCTGCTGATTTTGAGCATCTTTTCATGTGCTTTTAAGCCATTTGTATTTCTTCCCTAGAGAATTCTCTTTTCTGGTCATTTGCCCAATTTTTAAATGGGTTGTTCTTTTTTTTTTTTTTATTTTCGAGGTGTAGTATTTCTTTATATATGCTGGATATTAGACTCCTATCAGATATATGGTTACCAAATATTTTCTCCCATTGGTTAGGCTGTCTTTTGCTTTCTTGCCATCCCCCATTGAGGTATATAAGTTTATAATTTTGAGAAGATCCCATTTATCTATTTTTTCCTTTGCTGCTTGTGCTTTGAGTGTGAAGTTGATGAAACATTTACTATTACAAAGTCCTGTAGATACTTTCCTACATTATCTTCCAAACACTTTATTGTCTTGGCTCTTTTTTTTTTTTTTAAGATTTTATTTATTTATTCATTTATCCCCCCCTTGCTGCTTGTGCTCGCTGGGTCAGCTAACCACGCCGTGCGTGCGGGCTTGCCTTCACCAGGAGGCCCCGGGAACCGAACCCGGGGCCTCCCATATGGTAAACAGGAGCCCTACTGATTGAGCCACAGCCGCTTCCCATGTCTTGGCTCTTATATTTAGATCTTTGATACATCTTGAATTGATTTTTGAATAAGGTGTGAGATGGTGTTCCTTCCTCAATTTTTTGAGTATGGACATACAATTCTCCAAGCTCCATTTGTTGAAGAGGCCATTCTCTCCCAGTTGAGTGGGCTAGGTGGCCTTGTTGAATATCAGATGACTGTATATGCAGGATCTATATCAGAACTCTCAATTGGGTTCCATTGGTCAGTATGTCTACCCTTGTGCCAATACCATGCAGTTTTGACCACTGTAGCTTTGTAGTATGTTTTAAGGTCAGGTAGTGTGATACCTCCGTTTTCATTTTTCCTTTTCAATATGTCTTTGGCTATTTGGGGCCTTGTGCACTTCCAAATAAATTTCATAATTAATTTTTCCAATTCAGTAAAAAATGAAATGTTGATTTTTATTGGGATTGCATTAAATCTGTAGATCACTTTGGGTAGGATAGTCATCTTAATGAAGTTTAGTCTTCCTACCTATGAAAAGCAAATATTCTTCCATTTATTTAAGTATTTTTTGATTTCCTTTAACAGTGTTGTGTAGTTTTTTTGTGTATAAGTCATTTACATCTTTAGTTAAATTTATTCCTAGGTATTTGATTCTTTTAGCTACTATTGTAAATGGTATTTTTAAGTTGATATCCTCCTCAGATTGTTCATTATTGTTGTACAAAAATGCTACTGATATTTGTGCTTTGATCTGATAACCTGCGACTTTACTGAACTCATTTATAAGTTCTAAAAGCTTTGTTGTAAATTTTTCAGGACTATCTGTGTATAGGATCATGTTGTCTGCAAATAGTGAAATTTCTATTTCTTCCTTTACAATTTGGATGCCTGTTATTTCTTTTTCTTGCCTCAGTTCTCGAGCAAGTACTTCTAACACAATGTTAAATAGAAGAGGTTATAGTGGTCATCCTTGTCTTGTTCCAATCTTAGAGGGAAAGCTTTTAGGATTTCACCATTGTATATGATGTTAAGTCTGAATTTTTCATATATACCCTTTATCATGTTGAGAATATTTCCTTCTATTCCTATCTTTTGCATTGTTTTTATCAGGAAACGTTGCTGTATTTTGTCAAATGCTTTTTATGCATCTCTAGAGATGATCATGTAATTTTTTTCTTTCAATTTGTTTATGTGGTGTATTACATTGATTGATTTTCTCATGTTGAGCCATCCTTACATACCCAGGGTGAAATCCACTTGGTCATGGTGTATAATTCCTTTTAAGTGTTGTTGAATATGATTAGAAAGAATTTTGTTGAGGATTTTAGAATCTAGATTCTTTATAGGGATTGGTCTTTAATATTCCTTTCTTGTGGCATCTTTGTTTGGCTTTGGTATTAGGGTAATTTTGGCATCATAGAATGAGTTAGGCAGTGTTCCTTCTAGTTCTATTTTTTAGAAGAGTTTAAGCAGGATTGGTGTTAATTCTTTCCAGAATGTTTGGTAGAATTCATCTGTGAAGTCATCTGGCCCTGTCCTCTTTTTACTTGGGAGGTTTCTGACTTATTCTACCTCTTTACTTGTTATTGGTCTGTTGAGTTCATCAATTACTTCTTTCATCAATGTAGGCTGCTTGTGTAATTCTAGGAATTTTTCCATTTCCTGTAAATTATCCTTCTTGTTGGCATATAATTTCTTAATGTATCCTCTTATTATATTCTTTATTTCTGCGAGGTTAGTAGTGTTATCCCTTTCTTCATCCTTATTTTATGTATTTGCATCTTCTCTCTTTTTTATTTGATGGTCTAGCTAAGTGTTTGTCAATTTTATTGATCTTCCTGAAGAAACAGCTTTTGGTTTTCTTTACTTTTTTAGTGCTTTCTTATTTTCTTTTTCATTTAGCTCTGCTCTAATCTTTGTTATTTACTTCTTTCTACTTCCTTTGGCATTAGTTTGTTGTTCTTTTTCTAATTCCTCCCAGTGTGTAGTTATATCTTCAATTTTAGCCCTTTCTTCCCTCTCAGTACAGCTTTTGCTGCATACCATAAGATTTGATATATTTTGTTGTCTTTTTTCATTCATTTCAAGGTAGCTACTGGTTTCTTCCAAGATTTCCTACTTGACCCATCATTTATCTAAGAGTGTGTTGTTTAACTTCTATATCTTTGCGACCAATCTGGTTCTCTGGCCCTTACGGATTTCCACCTATATTCCATTGTTGTCAGAGAAATTACTTTGTATAATTCCAATCTTTCTGAATTCATTGAGAATTTTACTGAGGCCTAGCATGTCATCTATCTTGGAGAATGATACTATGCACTCAAGAAGAATGTATATATCCTGTAAATGGGTGTAGTTTTCTGTGCATGTCTATTAGGTCCAGTTCCCCTAATGAATTCTTCATAGCTTTTGTTTCTTTATTGATTCTCTGTAGAGATGTTCCGTCTAATGTTGATAATGTTGTATTAACACCCCCCACTATAATTAGTGGCATCTGTTTCTCTTCTTAACTTTCCAATGTTCTCCTCATATATTTTGAGGCACATTGGTTAGGTGCATAAATGTTTATGATTGTTCTTTCTTATTGGAAGATTACCCCCTTTACTAATATATAGTGTCTGTCTTTGTCTCTTACAAAAGTTTTGCATTTAATGTTTATTTTGTCTGATATTATTATAGTTACTCCAGCCCTTTTTTTTGGTTATTGTTTGCTTGTATGATTATTTTCCAGCCATTCACTTTCAGCGTCCTTGAATCCCTTGGTCTAATTTGGGTTTCTTGTAGATAGCTTATAGGTGGTTCATATTTCCTTATCCATTCTGTCAATCTGTGTCTCTTGACTGGTGAGTTTAATCTATTAACTTTCAGTGTTATTACTCTCAGGAAATTAATTACATTAACCATATTTTCTTTGGGTTTATGTATATCATATGTTGTTCTTATTTTTCTTTTTGTCATTTTAGTTGTTCTTACACTCTCCTCCAACTCTCTCACTCCTGTTTTTTCCTTTCAACCTGCAGAACTCCCTTTAATATTCCTTGAAGGGCAGGTTTCTTTTTAGTATACTCTTAATTTCGGTTTATCTTTGAATATTTTGAACTCTTCATCATTTTTGAATGTCAGTTTTGTTGGATAAATTTCTTGATTGGAAGTTTTTTTCTTTTAGTACCTTACCTATGTCATACCACTTCCTTCTTGCCTCCATGGTTTCAGATGAGTAATCAGCACTTAATCATATTGAGCTTCCCTCCTATGTGACAGTTTTCTTTTCTCTTGCTGCTTTCAAGATTTTCTCTTTATCTTGAGCATTGGGCAGTTTGACAAGTATATATCTTATAGTAGGCCTGTTGTGATTTATACTGTTAGGGGTGCACTGCACATCCTGGACATGTACATCCATGTCCCTAAATAGAGTTGGGAAGTTTTTAGCCATCATTTCCTCCAACACTCCTTCTGACCCCTTTCCCTTCTCTTCTCCCTCTGTGATGCTTATAATGTTTAAGTTTGTGTGTTTTGTGTTGTCATTCTAATCCCTATATCCTTGCTGGATTTTTTCTATCCTTTTATTTATCTGTTCTACTATCTGTTTGATTTCAGATGTACTGTCTTCCACATCACTAATTCTTTCCTCTGCCTGTTCAAATCTGTTCTTATGTGTTTCCAGTGTGTAGCAGTTTAGCATTCTTTATGAATTTCAAAAATAGATATTAGATTATGTTTGTAAAATGATCTATTCCTCTTGGCATGATTAAATTATGATTAGGGCTTTGATTTGGCCATATCAGTAGGGCCTTGAGTCCCTGTCTGTTGGTGCTTTTGAACTCACAGATAAAAGATATGGCAAAGTATAGAGGTGGAATTCTGATGCAAAGTTTTAATTCTGGAGTCCTGGGAAGTAAGAACACAGAGGAGTTTGGTCGTGAGGAAGGAGAGAAGGCCCCAGGAAAAGAGATGAGCCTTTTGCCTGACAGTTCACACCTGGCCTTGTGGAGAGAGGCAAAGCCTAGAGAGCCTCATAATCTACAGTTGGTCTTGTGGAAAAAACTGAAGAGCTGAGTCCCAGAGAGAAATGGATGCCCAGGAAGAGAGTAACCCAAAAAGCCTGAACCCTGGCAAACTTTGGTCGCCATCTTGCTCCACCATGGTGCAACAGACTTTGGTGAGGGAAGTAACTTACATTTTATGGTCTGGTAACTGTAAGTTTCTATCCCAAGTAAGCAGCCTTTATAAAAGCCAGAAGATTTATGATATATTGCATCAGCACCCCTTGCTGCCTAATACAGAATTTGGTATCAAGGAGTGGGGAAGTGCTTTTTCAATTCCCAAAATGCTGGAATGGTTTTATAAATGGTTAAGGGGTATTTTTTGGAGGAATTGTGAGATGCTTGATAGAAAAGGCCTAGATTGCTTTGAAGAGACTGTTCATAGTACTATGGATTTTGAGGGAAGTAACTTACACTTTATATTCTTGTAACTGTAAGCTTCTACCCCAAATAAATGCCCTTTATAAAAGCCAACTGATTTTTTGTATTTTGCATCAGCACCTGTTTGGCTGATTAATACACAGTGTATTTTTGATTTCTTGGATTGTGCCATTCATCACCATCATATCTGTTACCTTTTTATGTATGTTTACAATTTCTTCAGAATGTTCTCCTACTCTCTTTTTAATATCCCTAATCTCTTTCTTCACTTCATTAAGTTGATGCATGATATTTGTTTTGACATCTCTGATTCCTGCATCTCCTCCATATTTTTAGTTTTTTAGTTGGACTGGGCTATATCTTTCTGTTTCTTAGTATGACTTTTAATTTTTTAAATTCCTTTTATTATTATTATTTTATTCAAATATACTTAGATTACACAAATGTCACATAAAAATATAGGGGATTCTCATATGCCCCACTCCCTACACCTCCCAGATTTTCTCAGATTAACAACATCTTTCGTTAGTGAGGTACATTCATTGCAGTTGATGAATACATTTTGGAACATTGACATTAAGCATGGATTAGAGTTTACAATGTAGTTTACAATCTCTACCACCCAATTCTGTCAGTTATGGCAAGATATATAATGGCTTGCATCTGTCATTGCAATATCATTCTGGACAATTCCCAAGTCCTGAAAATGCCCCCATGTTACACCTGTTTTTCCCTCTCCCTTCCCTTATAACCTCCAGTGTCCACTGCCTCTATGTCAAGGACATAATTTCTTCCATTGCTAGAATCACAATAAGTCCATAGTAAAATAACAGTATGTCCATATTAGTTCATAGCCCACTCCCCAATCCCAAAGACTCTGGGATGGTGAGGACCACTCCATCTCCAATTGGGAGGGGGCTGCAATCCCCCCCAGGGCTGATGGACAGGGACCTGTTCCTTGCAGCTGCACACAATCTCTGTTCCTTGGTATGGTAGTTGCCCATAATTGTTTGTAATTTTTTGTTGGTGTCTCACCATCTCTTTATCTTGTTGGGTTTATCCAGTTGATTAACTCCTCTCTCTACTCTAGGGATTTATCTTGTTGTTATTTTTTTCCGTGTGGTAAGGTTTCACTTTGATACTTCATTCCTCTTTTTATATTTCCTTGCTGATATCTATATTCCCTTGAAATAAAAATTAGGACCAGGGAAAAGGAAAGAGATAAGAATAGAAAAAGGATAATAGTAACAATAATAGTAAAAGTTACAAGAACCATATAAGACCTAGGAAAATGAATAATTATCATGAGTAAAAAGTACAGAGGAAGAAGAATAAAAAAACTTAAATATAAACAATGAAACAAGAAATAAAATAGAGAAAAGTATATAGAATGTTGAGAAGAAAAGAGGGAAAGAAAAAAAGTTTAAAAAGAATGAAAATGGAGAAAAAAGAGAAAGACAATGAAAAACAAGAAAAATTGAAAACCAAACAAAAAGAGGTGGAATGAAAGAATAACAAGAGAAAACAAGATTGAAAGATGAAGGAGAGAATAGAAATAGCGTTTGTAGAAAAAAAAATCAGTATACAACAAAAAAAGAAAAAACAAATCAGGGAAACATAGGAAAGGGAAACACAACAAACAAGAAACAAGACAGCAGCGATTAATTTTAAAAATTAGAAAAGAAAAGAAGAACAAAAATTAAACACAGAAAAACGACCTTCCCTCTTAGACCCCTAAGGTTCTTCTCAGGCTGCCAGTGTTCATCAATCAATCACCCTGCAGTCTGCCCTCTGCAAGTTTTCAACTGTGTTTTAGTGAGTAAAACAAGGAAAATTTAAAATGGATCCTCTTTTTTTTTTTTTTTTTAAGTTAAGAGATTTAAGAAAAGCTTTTAGAAAAAGAATGTGTATATGTTCCCTATCATGAAATTTAGCTGGATGTCTGATAACCTGGGGGATTACTTCTCTAAGAGCTAGGAAGTGAATCGGAGACCTTGTATATGCAAGGCAGGAGTTCCTCCACTAAGCTAAAATGCCTCCTTAGTTTAGTTCAGCCTTTCAGAAGGCTATCCAGTCCCTTTTCCTGGGGCATTTTGCCAGAGTCCCATGATTAGGCAACTGCCTGTCCCTGCCTCCTCTCTAATGTAATTCCTCTCTTTACCTTGGTGGCTGGGTGTGACAGCCTGCCTGAGGAGATCCCCCTCCCCTCTCCCTGTCAAGTAGGGGTCCATTCTGATATTCAAAGGGGTCTCAGCTAGTGAAATTTACCACAAAGGAACCACTCTCCACCCTCCTTGAACCCTCTCCTCACTCACAGGATTCTACTCTGACACTCCTTTTGGAGTAGGGAGCCATCAACTCCACCTAGGGTATTTACACTGAGGGCAGGGTATATGTTCCACTTCCAGCCACAGTGGTGAGCAACTCATGGTTTTCCTTTGGCTTCTTTATCTTTCCAATACACTCCTAGATGACTCACAGCACCTTCCCGTTCTATATATATATCCAAAGAAGCTGGCAGGGAGGAAGACATCTGCTCTCCTCTCAGTTAGATTGAATTTGCTAGGAGTTTTACCCTTGCTTAATATCTCAGGGATGGGGGAGGGGAGCACTTTCTGGTAACCAGGAGGTTTAATAACTCACAGCCTGTTGTTTCGTCTTCTTCATCTCTCTGTCCCTCACTCTCCTGGGAGTTGTAAAGCAGTGCTCTGGTATGTTGTACCCCCAAAGCAGGTCCCCAAGCAGCCTTCTGCTCTTTCTCTGTTGTTTCAGTGAGAACTGAGCCTTATATGCCTACCTCAACGGCAATGTTTCCACTCACCATATTCTAAACATTTTGTAAAAGAAGAGCATTCTTACTTTTATACTATTATCCACAATCATCATTCATCACTGAAATCACTAGATTATACAGTCCTGAGCTTATTCTCTAGCTTCATTTCAATTGACATTTATGTCCACAGACTACCCTTTTCAGCCACAATGACATTTATAAATCAGCAGAGTGTTAGTAACATATTATACTCACTATAATGTGTTATCATCAACTATATTCATTTCCACACTTTTATAATCCCTTATTTAAAATTCTACATAAATTTAGCATCATGTCCCATCCTCAACCCACATACTATCTCCTAGTAACTTATACTCTAGAGCTTACCTTTATGAGTTTATTCATCGTTTTTAGCTCACATTAGTGAGGTTATACAATATTTTTCCTTTTGTGTCTGGCTTATTTCATTCCACATAATACCCTCAAGTTCATCCATGTTGTCATATGCATCTTGATTTCATTTCTTCTTACACCGGAAAAGTATTCCATTGTGTAAATATGTATCACATTTTGTTTAACCATTCATCAGTTGATGCACACTTGGACTGGTTCCATATTTTAGCAATTGTGAATAATGTGTTGTTATGAACATTGATGTGCAAATTTCAGTTCTGATCCTTGGTGTATTTTAGTTCTTCTCTATATATTCTTCTGTATATATTCTTAGTAACCTGATTGCTGAATGATATGGCAGTTCTTTATTAAGCTTCTTGTGGTACTACCAAATGGTTTTTTAAGACTGTTCCCCATTCCACGTTCCCATCAACAGTGAAGGGTTTTTCTTATTTCTCCACATCCTTTCCAGTACTTGCACTTTTCATTTTTTTAAAAAAATAATGGCCATTCTATAAGATGTGAAATGATATCCAATTGTAGTTTTGACCTGTGTTTTAATAAAAGCTGGTGATGTTGAAGATTTTTTCACGTGCATTTTGGCAATTTATACTTTATCTTTGGAAAAAATGAATATTCAAGTCTTTTGCCCACATTTATTACTTGAGTTTCTTTTTTTTATCATTAAGTTATATTATCTCTGTGTATAAAATAGATATCAAATCCTTGTCAGATATGTGGTTTCAAAATGTATTCTCCCATTCATAGGCTACGTTTTTACTTTCTTGACAAAGTGTTTTGAACAAAAGGGTTGAATTTTGAGGTGGTTCCATTTATTTATTGTTTCTTTTCTTGCTTGTGCTTTGTGTGTAAGGTTTAAAAAACGACCACCTAACAGAAGATCTTGAAGTTATTTCTCTACATTTTATTCTAGGATTTTTATGACTATAGTTTGGTCCTTGATCCATTTTGAGTTCATTTTTGTATAAAGTGTGAGATAGGGGTTTTCTTTTAGATGTGGATATCCAGTTCTCACAGCACCATTTGTTAAATAGACTGTTCTGCGCCCCACCCCATCCCCGCTTGGTAGGCTTGACAGCCTTGTCCAAAATAACTTGACCATAGATATGTCCAAGCTCTTGATATTATTGCTTTCACATATGAACCTTACTCCTGTACTAATGAAACCAAGACTATTTATAAGTAATGTCTAAGACTTACCTTCTAAAAACCTCCCCATTACACAAATGTGTCCTCTTTCAAAACCAAACTCTGCAAATAAACTCACTGCCTTCCCTCTGACATGGGACAAGACTCCCAGAGATGAACCTTCCTGGTAACAAGGGATTATTACCAGCATTAATCAACTTTGCATTTTGAGAAAGACCTGGATTAAAAGGGGAAATGTTAAATGAAATAGAGTTTTTATGGCTAAGATATTTTAAATAGAGTAGGGATTTCATTCCAGAGGTAAAACTTATGTAGGTCTCAGGCAGATTTCATAAATTACCACAGTAAAGAAAATCTCAAACAAAAGTGCTCCTGACATTTTGCTTTTCATCACCGTAATACCTGATGTCTTCTCTGTACAGTGGCATTTTCTTCCATTTATTCCCCAGTGTCTTACATTTTTCATTTTCTTTTCAAAGAAGTATTAAGTCACAGTAAAGTCACATACAGAATACAGGGAACTCTCATATACACAACATCCTCCCCTTTTACTCCTTCCCATATTAATACGTTTTTATATGTGTCTGGTACCTTTGTTATAACTGATATACACATAGTGAAACATAGCTACTAAACATGGTCAATGGTTTACATTATGGTTTACATTTTAGACCATACACTTTCATAAATTTTGATGATATTTAACATGGCCTGTGTTAAATCATGTAGAATACTTTCGTTGCCCACTAAATATCCCATTTGATCTATTCTATTCCTCCCTCCTTACCTTTGGGGCCCATGGCAACCGCCGGCTTTACTCTTTGGATGACAAGATTCATAGTTACATGCAGCAACACTGAGATCTTGACACAATGGTTTGTCCTCCCCTATTAGGAACCACACAGGCTCTTGAGAGACTCCCGACACTATTTTTCATGATTTTTAAATATCCCAATCTTTTAATTTAATTTTATTTTTAGTTTTTTAAAAAAATTTATGTATTATATTTCTTATATTTAAACCTATCATTATTGTTTTATTTTCTTATTAATTGTATTTGGTTATTTTATTGGCTTCATTTTTGAACAGGCTTTGGATCACGAAGGATTACAACTGGGGCAGGAGAATATCGTTGGTGTGGGGTGTCAGTGGTGGGAGATACATAGGAGGAAGTTCACCTGGGCATACATACAAGGTATATAAATATGTTCAAATGTTCATGGGGCATTGTCATAGTAGGTGGAGACTCACACAATAACCAAGAGAATATTGAATTCCCATCCTGGAGAACACTGCCACATTCTCTAATGGAGCAGCAGCAGTCCCCCAAGTGCAGGGACAATGACTGATGAAGCAGGGTGATCCACTGATAAGCCCTTAATATTGATGACAATGCTTATGTGCCTTTTCTCCTGATATTGAAACTTAGCCTATTGTTGTGGAGTGCCTAAGAGTTGCCTCCTGAGAGCCTCCTTGTTGCTCAAATGTGGTCTCTCTCGAAGCCAAACTCAGCATATAAATGCATTACCTTCCCCCCAGCATGGGACAAGACTCCCAAGGATGAGCCTCCCTGGCACCAAGGGATTGCTACCAAGGACCAACTACCAATGAAACTGGAAAATAAACTTGTGCTCCTGAGAGTGACAGAGTTAGACTCAATTATGTCTTCACTACACATGACTCATCTGTCCCTTCTATTTTAACCTATACTTGGTGCTGGAGTTTATAGGTGTATGTCCAAGAGACTCGAGTCTTTGGGCTGTCCTGTGCCAGCTGGGCCCAGGTCCTCCATGGAGTTGCAACACATACTCTACAGCTCATTTGACTCACCCAGGACAATTAACAGGGAGATGATGATGGACAAGATCCATTGCAAGGAACAAAAAGAGTCTGCAACTGCAAGCAAGATAGTCCTATCCATCTTGCCCATGGGATATAAGCCCTCTCTCAATTAGAGGTGGAGTGGACATCACCATCCAAAAATCCTCAGAATTGGAGAAATAATTATGGAGTAAAGTGTACTTACTGTTATTCTACTATAGACATATTTTGATTCTAGCAATGAAAGAATTTACAACATTGATGTGGAGCCCGTGGCCACTTGAAGCTTTGGGGGCAGGGAGAGGGAAAAACAGTTGTAATATGGGGTTTTTTTGGGGACTTGAGAATCATCCTGAATGACACTGAAATAACAGATATAAGCCATTTCATATCATCACATAACATGCAGAACTGTGTGGGAAAGAGTATATACTAAAATGTGAGCTATGGTCCATGCTTAATGTCAAAGTCCCAGGATGCATTTATCAGTTGTAATGAATGTGCCACACTAATGAAGGATGTTTATGGGAAGATGTCGGAAGTGTGAGGAGTGGGGCATATGGGAATCCCTATATATTTTTTATGTAACATTTGTGTAATCTAAGTATCTTTTAAAAATATAAAATTATTTAAAAAATACATAAAACAATTTAAAAAAATAAAAATTAAAAAACGACCAGATTTCACGAACACCTGGAGGAAAAAATAAGAAAATTCTTCCTGGAGAACAAAAAATAAAATGTACCTGACGGCTCTAGGGACATCTGGACACCATAGACAAGTCACACAGTAAAATGATATCAACACCCCTTCAGTGAGCCCAATCTGGAATATATAAAAATCTATTTCTTCAATATAACATAGCTATACTCATTTGTAATTCCCCTACTCATGATTCTTCCTCTCCTTTTATTTGATCGTATAATTTTCAATTTACCTATTAAGTATATTACTCAGGGACTAAATCTTCAGATTGCTTCATATGCCAGTTGAGCCCTGAAATACATCAAAGTTGCAATGAACTTCTGTTCTCCAGTTTTTTGAGCTTGCCTTAGGCAACTAACAAAATGATGATGATGGAGCTGTCACATCCCTAAAACCTCAACTGAAACAATTCCTTTCCTCTGCCCCACAATATTTACATCCCTTCTCAGCCTGAAACAGTCAGAATGGACATCATTCCCAATCAAACTTAAATTTCAAAATTTAAGAATGAACAAAATAAAAGGGGGAGTGTGTAACCACTGACAAAAGCAGAATTATTGTTATTGTAGTTATTATCTTGTGTTAATGGAGTAACTTCTAACATTGATATAAAAATTAAAAATTAAAACAGAAAGAAAAAAATTCTCCCCAAAAGACTCCAATGCACTGCAAAATTTTAATATAGCTATGCATGAATGTGTCTATCATTAGGGCTAAAACTAGCTGATCCAAAGATCACCTACATCAGAATCATCTTGGGAAGACTATTGGAAATGCATATTGCTAGACTATACCCAAAACCTAAGAAATTTGAATCTCCTGTGGAACCAAATAAATTTGCATTTTAACCAAGCTCTCCAAGTTATACCTATAAACTCTAAGTGTTAAAAAAAAAACACAGCTCACGATATAATGCTGTGCCTGCAGCTTCCTTTGCATCTTTTCCCAGAGAGTTTAATTCTGTATTTGGTGATCCAATGTAAATTCAATAAATTTCATTGGCTAATTGGCTAGTACATCCGATATTATCAAATTATATATTTTACCAAAATAATTATTGAGATTTTGTTTTGATTTTATTTACAGAGAAAAAAAGGTCTATTAAGAAGTAATCATTCAAAAAGAGTAAAATATATCTAGTAATTTTTCTTCTTTAAAATAATTAAAACACCTCTTTAAAGGGTTGAGTTGAGGACTGTGCATATAGTTAGTTTTCCAACATCTTAATTCATATAGTTGAAAAAAGTTTCTAGAAATAAGCAAATGGAAGCAGGTAGTGATAAAGCCTATTGTGATATCAAAGCCACAAAAAGAGACCAAATTTAACAGATTATTTGGATGTTCCTAAGTACCTGGGCACTCTACTTCTTGGTAAATTATTGAGATGATTCTTTTGATTTTATATTTTTCACACAGATATTTTATCAACATATTAACCTAGTCATCATAAAATGCTAATTATCAAGATTACTATTTATTCCAGATATTTAACTAGAGCACTTAAAAAATATCTATTTTACACAGACTCCTACAAACAGACTAAAATAATTTCTAAAGCAAGATAATAAAGACTTTGGGAATAATATTGCCATAATAATTTTCTGCTACTGTTTATAATTATCATCTCTTAAATCATTTCCAATATGTTTCTTTGGATTTTCAGCACAATTTCAAATGCAAATGAGCTTTCCCAGGAAAATGCTTACTCATGCAATCATAGCTTTAGATTATATGTTCAAGGATGCAACAACTGGCCTACTGCCACTTTAGCATAAACTTTGGAAAGACAGTGATCACATTGGCATCAGTGAAACTGGGCTAAATGAACAGTTTTAGTCCTTTCCTCTAATCTTTCCTGCCTTTTCCTGATGCCATAGGGGAGATAGAGAGACCCAGAGAATTATCAGTGCCTCAAGCCTGTCTTATCAATATTATGTCCTTACCTTAGTTAGGACCTCTCTGTATAAATCATCCAATGCTTATTGAGTTTCATATAAGTCTCTGTGTATCTTTCTGTGGGATCATGCTTAGCTTTGAGCAGGAGGTTCTGGAAGAAGGAAGCAGCACCGTCATAATTAAGAACAGCAGGTGAAGCTGTAGAAGCAGTGGTGGTATCTATTGAGTGCTGTACTGGTACCTTACATAGATTTTCTATAATCATTAAAACCCCTTTTCAAGTAGAGGAACTATACTATTAACCTCACAACATGGTTGCAGACACAGAGGATTAGAATGATTCGGTAACTTATGCAAGGTCACAGAGTTAGTGATCTTGAACAACTAGAATTTTAATTCAGTACCATCTCTGGCTAGTACCATATAGAAATGTTTAAGACAGGAAATCTAGCATGGTGTTGACCTACACTGGTTCTGGGGCCAAACTATCTATCTGAGTTTGAATTCTAAGTCTCTATCAATTACTGATAGTAATTTTGAACACGTTATCTTCTCTGGGCCTTAGTTTCCTCATCAGTAGTAATAGTACCTACCCATAGAATTGTGAGAATTAAAAGAGCTAATACATATACCTGGTACTTGTTAAGGGATCAATAAATGGTATGCAGTATGAAGTGAATTTAAATGAAGATTATGAGCTCTAATTACTTCCTCTTTAGATAATAAAGAGGAAATAAGACTTTTTACATGTAAGTAGTTGGGGGAAAATAGTTCAAGTTTTCACTAGCAAAGAGATAGTTAATATTTCTCACTCCTTGATAGATTCTAGACTCTTTTATAGATCTTAATATATTTTCCTGAACATACATTGTTACCTCTTTCAAATGTATGTCATCAGTACCCTATCAAATGATCTTTTAAAAATTTTCTTAAATTATGCCTATGAGGTCTTTCCTTCTCATGTCAAGGAGAACATTGGCAACCAAACCAATTTATTGTCTCTTTTTGACTAATGAAGCACATTGGTCTACTGTGTTCAGTATACACACAAAATCTTCTTAGTTTTCCCCATGTAAGGGAAAATTATCCTCTAAGAAGTCTCTGAATCATTGTTCCCAAGGTGCTCTCTGCTTGCTCTTGAGGTATTCAAGGGGCCTTTCCAAGTCTAGAAATAGGACATCACCTAATAATTCTCAACTCTCTTTGAATCACAATAAGATTTTTGTGGGCAGTAAATGACAAAGAAACAGGCGTTAAATTTTCCAATTCCCTCTTTATAAAAATAATTCAATAAGTACAGTAAAACCATATACTCCTAGGGCCTCGGTGACCTTAAATTATGAGCCTGGAACTACATTGGAAGTGAAAACACACATTGCTTATCACAGGTCTCTAGATTTGGAGCTTGTGAAATATTCTATCTGCTGCTCTTATTCCTATTTTGAAGCAAAAGGTTTATCATCATTTCACAGTAGCAAAAGGTGAAGATAAGAAAAGCTATGACTTGTTTATTATTGTGAAAACACTAGTATTATTACCAAGTATTATACTGAATATCATATCCAAATGAACTATGCTCTAAAGTACATAAATGCTAACACACCTCTAGTAAACAATTACAAGAAATACTATTTCTATTGTGTTTGCATTGTATGTAGATATGTTGCTTCATTTTTGTTGAGATATACTGTTGAATGATATTTCTGCCATTGATGAATGGACTTCCTAATTGAATTTCATATCTTTAGTGTTAAACATGATTTAACACATGATATTAATTGGCATTTCTACTGAAGGAAAAAAAAAAGGTCTGTTTTTAACCATCTGATAAAAAATTACCTTAGTTTGTGTACATGATTCATTCTGCTTCACTATATTTCTTAAATAATGGGACAATCCCCCATGGTCGAAAATCTTAGAAATTAGGGTATTATAATAATTCAATCACAGATTGTAAATCACAATGTATAAGAGATAGCAAGTGATTACATCATTTTCTCTTCTTGGCCAAGTTTAAGGAGAGAATAATTTCAAATATTTTAATTGTTATCCACAAAGTATTTTTGTTAGCTTTTTTAGAGATTTAAATAAGAGCAGAGAGTAATGAAGACCTTTAAATGTCTTATTAATTTCAAGACTGTAGTACATGATTTTAAACCAATTAATTATATGTATTATAAGTAAATGAGTTACTAGCATTCATGAATTCTATAACAGCCAATTTGTTCCTGTTCCCAAAGCCTTGAAGTGCTTATGTTATAATTTCATGGAGATGTAACCATAGGAACTAAGTGGTTGCCAACATAGACCTTTATAATTAATGAGGTAAGTTTTCACCTTTTTGAATCATGTTGAAATGTATACAGAACCCAGGAAATATACCACAGGAACTATTGTTTTGTTAAAAGTTAAAATGTTATCTTATAGCTCTCCACTTCCTAGGGCTTATTTATTCAACAAGCATTTATGGAGTATTTACTTGTATCAGGTGATATATTAGATACCATGAGGTATAAAATAGAAATCAAATATTGTCATTACCTTGAGCCAAAGGAGCAGAGATACAACATTTACTCAGGTTAGTGTGCTATAACCCAAAATGCATTGGGGAAGCGGCTGTGGCTCAATCAGTAGGGCTCCCGTTTACCATATGGGAGGCCCCGGGTTCGGTTCCCGGGGCCTCCTGGTGAAGGCAAGCCCGCCCGCACGGTGTGGTTAGCTGACCCAGCGAGCACAAGCAGCAAGGGGGGGATAAATGAATAAATAAATAAAATCTTAAAAAAAAAATGCATTGTATGTCTTATGATAGGAATAAACTAAGTTATTTCCTCATAAAATCATTTTTCTAAAAATGTTAGTAAACATTAATATACCATGCTTACTATCACTTGCCTCATAAAGGCTATGAAAATGCAAATAAAATACCTTTGATCTATAGTTGTGGTAACACACACAAGTTTAGAAAATGAATAAGAGCATTGAGCAAGAATATCTTATAAATTCTCCCTTCCATTTGCAAACGGCCAAAGATGAGAATTCCATCCTTTCTACCAAATTTCCTCTATTCCCCTTAACCATGGTCATACTCTTCTCTTAAGATATATTATACATAAACACATACACATATTCAGCACAATGTATGATATATTTTATCAAGTTCTGGATTTAAGATATTTGAATGTTCTGATTTTTCTTTATCAAAGTTCCATTTAGCAAGATACCTTTTCTCCTCTGAAATACTAGTTATCTCATTTGCTAAATGTTATGTCCTTTAACTTTCTTTTTTTCAGAGATTTTTGATATTGAGTGATGCATCTTTAAAGCCAATTCATGAGACACTGGGGTTTCAAAGATAGAAAGAGGTTTGTTTTTTTTTCAAAGATATTTTGATTATACAAATGTCACATAAAAATATAAGGGATTCCCATTTGCCCCGCTCACCACATCTCCCACATTTTCCCACATTAACAAACATCCTTCATTAGTGAGGTACATTCATCGCAATTGATGGACACATTTTGAAGCATTGCCACTAAGCATGGATTATATTTTACATTGTAGTTTACACTCTCTCCCACCCAATTCTGTAGATTATGGCAAGGTTTATAATAGCCTGTATCTGTCATTGCAATGTCATTCAGGACAATTCCTAAGTCCCAAATATTGCCCACAAATTACACCTGCTTTTTCCTCTCCCTGCCCTCAGGACCTCCAGTGGCCATTGTTTCCACATCAATGATACAATATCTTTCATTGTTAGAATTACAATAAGTCTATAGTAGAATACCAGTAAGTGTACTTTAGACCATAGTTTATTCCCTAATCCTGAGGATTTGGGGATGTTGATGTCCATTCTGCCTGTAATTGACAGGGGGCTGTGATCTCATAGGACCAATAGATGGGATTCTCTTGCTTGCAGTTGTAGACTCTCTTGGTTCCTTGGTATGGTTTTATTGGTTGTGCAAGCAATGGGACACAGTGGCCTTCTGGCCCAAAACTACTTCCCTGATCTGGAAAAGTTCTAATATTTTATAACCTCAGGGTGCTAATGAATAATGATGTTACAAAAAGTAATTCTTAGTGCTACTGATATATGGATTGTTTAGAGAACCTGAATGTGAGTTTTAACATTGCTAAATTTTTTGTAAGAGTATCATAAGAAAGGCAGGCTCCTTCATTAATAAACATTAAAGGGTTGAAGAAGCTAAGGGTGGAAAATGAAAAGTTATAATCATTTTCATATATCAAGTTTCTGAGATAGGAAAGTACAGAGTATAGGGCAATCACAAGGTTTTCCATATGGATATTAAATAGAGGAGGATGGAGTGTTTACCACTCCAACAGTAAGCATACGCAGGTGTGAGGTAAATTCTAGAGTGAGCTGGCTACATGGGTGGGACCACTTTAGCCAGTTTCAGTGATTTCAGGTATTAACATTTTGCTATTTTATAATATAAAAGTATCTCTATAATGATTTAAAAATTATAATTATTTGTTAATATTTAAGTTTCAGTTACACTTTGTTCATGAATCAAGGGAGATGCCTAAATATTCTTTAGCAGTTGCTTCTTCTCCATCATTGTATTTATCTCTGCCATCCACTTTGATATTGGTTCAGATAGACCTGAAATAATGCCCTTTATATCGCTTCAATCCAAACATCAGTATCCTGAACTTTTTTTTAGTGGGGTTTGACTTAATCTTTATCTGAGACATGAATGCCTCTTTGACAAGGAAAGCAATATCCTATGCCCTATAGAACCTATGCAGGAGTGAGATTAGTGTCCTTGCATTAGAATCTCAAGCCAGGGCCTTTTGGTTTCCCTTTGTAGATGAGGCTTCAAAGAGCAAGTAAACCCAGTATGAACAGAAGGTTTGTTTAGCAAATGCAAAAACTGACTACCAAAGTAGGAGGGTGAATTGCCTAAAGAAGCAGTTGGAGGAAGGAGCAGGTGAACTCTGGGGATCTGCAGGTTGGTGGTTAAAACTACAATGGTCAAAATGTTCTTTTGGCAAATATGTCAGGGGAAGATTCCTGGTCCTACGTCGGATGTGGGGGGATATATGGGATAGGGTGCACCTGAGCCATGCTTCTGTGGAATATGTAAGTGTTTATCTTGTCATAGTGCATTATCTCAGTGGGTGGAGACCCACAGAGTAAATAAGAAAATATTAAAATCCTCTCCTGGAGATTCCTACTATGTTCTCAATTAGAAGGACAAGAATTCCTTGAGAAGCTAGGCAGTGCCTAATAAAACAAAAAAGACCAATAAGTCAAGGCCTCAATATTATTGCAAGCGCTTATGAATCTTATCCTTCATAAACTGAAACTTAGTGGTTACCATAGGTTCTGAGGGGAGAGGGAGGGAAGAGTAGAATAGATAGAATAAGGGGTATTTTTAGGGCATTAGAATTGTTCTGCATATCTTTCAATAATGGATACAGGCCATTTTAAATTTTGTCAAAACCTATAAAAGTATATGGTCCAAAATTTAAGCCATAATGTAAACCATTGACCATGGTTAGTAGCAATGCTTCAATATTTGTACATCAATTGCAAGAAATGTACCATCCATATGTAAAAGTTATTAATAGAGAAGAGTGGAAAAGGGGGAGGGAACTGGGTATATAGTAATCCCTATATTTTCTATGACTTTTCTGTAACCTAAAGCTTCTTTGAAGATAAAATGAAAAAATAATATTATGAGAATATATGGAAGACAATGTCACTGTATATAAAAACAGCAGATATTACAGTGATGAAAGATTTTTATCACTAAAAATTTTTTTGTATTATTTCCAAGTTTTTCTTTTTGTATTTTATTTGTTATTTTTAAAACTACTATTGTAACATTTACTTATACATTTTATTTGGGGTTTTTTTTGGCTCCAATTTTGGAGAGGTTTTGGATAGTGAAGGATCAAAACTGTGGCAAGGGAGTATCACTGGTGTAGGGGTGTTTGGGATGAGGAGATGTATGGGGATGGGTGTTCCTTAGGTATGCCTCTAAGGCATATGAATATGTTTAAATGTTCATGGGGCATTGTTTTGGTGAGTGGAGAGCTACACAATAACCAAAATAATATTGAATTCCCATCCTGGGGAATCCTACATTCTCTAATAGAATGGCAAGTATCCCATGAGTAAAGGGCAGTGTCTAATTAAAGAGGCGAGACCATTACACCAGGCCCTTGATATTGATGACTGTACTTATGAGTCTTTTCTTGTGAAATTGAAACTTAGCCTAGTATTATGTCTTGCCTAAGAGTTACTTTCTGAAATCCTCAAATGTGGCCTCTCTCTAAGCCTAACTCAGCACATAAACACACTACCTTCTTCCCAGCTGGAACATGACTCCTGGGATGAGCCTCTCTGGCACATAGGGATTATTTCCAAGTGCCATCTAGCAATGCATCTGCAAAAAGACTTGACCAAAAGGTAAAAATTTTAAATACAAATGAGTTTTTATGGCTAAGAGATTTCAAAGTGATTTGGGAGGTCATTCCAGAAATTGTCCTTATTCATGTCTCAGCAGGATCTCATTGACTGTCAGGATAAACAGTGACTCAAATAGCAGGGCTCCTGAGGGCTCCAGAGACATCCAGACACTATAAGCAGGGCAGACAAACTCAGGAATTCAGCACCTTTTCAGTGGTCCTTATTTTTGAATTTATTCTCCCTAATGTAACAGAGTTAGACTCGTTTATCATATCCCTATGCATGGCTCTTCTGAACCTTTTATTTGAATCTATAATTAGCACTATACTAGTTAAATATAAGTCAGAGAGATTTAAATCTCTCCATTCATGTGACAGTTGAGCCCTGAATTTCAGCAGACTTTCAAAACCTACTCTCCAGTTCATTGGACTCACCTAGGACAACTAACAAGGAGATGATGATGGACAATGCCCATTGCAAGGAACAGAGAGTCTGCAACTGCAAGCAAGATAGTTCCATCCATATGCTCCATGGAATCTAAGCTCCCTTTCAGGTAGAGAAAGAGTGGACATCACTTTCCAAAAATCCTCAAGATTGGGTAATGAACAATGGACTAGGGTAGACATTATTATTCTTTTATAGACATTATTATTGTAACAATGGAACAAATTTTATCATTGGTATAAAAGCACTGACCACCAGAGGTTCTGAGGGGAGGGAGAGAGAGGAATAGGTGTAATATGGGGGCATTTTGGGGACATTGGAATTGTCCTACATGACACTGTAATAGAGATACAGGCCATTATATATTTTGTCATAACACAAAATTGTGTCAGACAGAGTGTAAACTGTAATATAAACTATAGTCCATGGTTACTAGTAATGCTTCAATATGTGTTCATGAATTTTAACAAATATACCACACTAATAAAAGATGTTGTTAATGTGGGAAAGTGTGGCAGGGGGAGGGGGTGGAGAATATGAAAATCCCCTATATTTTTTATGTAACATTTATGTCATCTAAAGCTTCTTTAAAAATAAAAAAAATAAAAAAGAAGGAGAGCAAAAACTAATTTCAGAAATTTTACTCTCAGTGTAGAGATTCTTTCATTATACTAGGACAACTCCACCTATATATATATATATATATATATATAGTGGTTATATTTTAAATACTTAACAATTGGTAAGGAACAGGCTCCATTAATTTAGAAGGGAGACACAACCAATTAAAACTGATGCATGACCAATCTGAATGAATGCCAGAATGTAAATCTATTCTGGCTCTACTCTACTGGTGTATAACCGGCTCAATATCTCGCTGAGTATTGCTTGAGAGGACTAATTTTTAACTTATGAATTAAAATTATGAAGAAGTAGATTTCAACTTGAAATAAGGAAGTTCTTTCTAGCAATGAAATATGCCCATCATTATAAGTATTCAAACTGTTTGAATACCTCTCTGGTGTCAGAAGAGATATTTATACTGACTAAGCTTTTGAAAGAGATGGCTTCTATAATCTCTTCTAACTGGAAAGTTCTATAAAATAATACACAACTACTTTTAGCTAAAATAATGAATTTCTTATGTTGTTTTTTTAAAAAAAATTTCCTAGGAATTTCAAGGTCCTGTGGCATATACTTATTGACTTCTTTATTTCCATAATGTGTGATGTCTTTCTACAATCACATTTCTCTTAGGAAATCAGACTCAATCGTGTCTCCATATTGAATTCATTTAAAAAGTAAAGCTAGTGTAAGTAAATGGGATCAAAGAATAATGAATCTAGCCTCTGACTAGTATACAGCTACAGAGACTTGAGCAATCAAAAATTATGGTTTTATTTAGAAACATCAATTGTTTGCTTTTCTAAAGCTATATCTTTATTTCTTCAGCTTCAAGATATCTGGGTAGAAATTTACTTCTTAAACAGCATTTCAAATTTTAACTCACCTGTAAGTAATAACCTCTCATGTTATTAAATCATGAGCCTCTCATGTTATTAAATCATGAGAGCTTTTCCCTAATTATATATTCCCTTTTAAATGCACTGATTTTCCAGTTAAAGATATGGTACAGATTTAAAAGTTTTTCATTTTTTTTTGTCTTTTGTTTTTTTAATTTTTAAAAAGACACTGAGATTACATAAATGTTACAAAGAATATATAGGGGATTGCCATATGCCCTGCTCACCACACCTCCCACATTTTCCCACATTAGCAACATCTTTCATTAGTGTAGTACATTCATTGCTATTGATAGATTTTGGAGCATTGCCAGGAAGCATGGATTGCAGTTTACAATGTAGTTTGTACTCTCCTGCTTGATTCTGTGGGTTAAGGAAAGATATATAACGGCCTGTATCTGACATTGTAATGTCATTCAGGATGATTCCCAAGTCCTGAAAATTCCCCTGTATTAAAACTGTTTTTGCTTTCTCTACCCTCAGAACCTCCAGCAGCCACTGACTCCACATGAGTGATACTACTTCCATTGCTGGAATCACAATAAGTCTATTCTAGAATACATCTACTTTAGTCCATAGTTCATTCCCCAATCCTGAGGATTCTGGAGCAGTGATACTTACTCCATATTTAATTGAGGGGGGCTTCAATGCCATACAGCTGATGGATGGGACTCCCTTGCTTGCAGTTGTAGATACTCTCGATTCCTTGGTATGTTGGTTATCCATCATCTTTTCCTTGTTAGTTGTCTTGGGTGAGCCCAATGAACTGGAGAGTAGGTGTTGCAATGCAGTTGAGATTCAGGGCCCAGCTGGCACAATTGACAGCCCAAAGATTTAAGTCTCTTGGATATATACCTATCAACTTTGATACTAAGCATAAGTTAAACTAGAAGGACAGAAAAGCCATGTGTAGGGAAACCACAACTGAGTGCAACTCTGTCACAGTGGGGAGTGTAAATTCCAAAGTAGGGCCCACTGGCAAGGGACCAAACTCCTGAGCTATCTGCCAAGACTAAAGTATCTGAATTTATCCAGAGCCCTCAGGAGCTGCACTGTTTTGGGTAGTATCTATTTTGGGTGTCAATGAGATCCTGCTGAGATATGCATAAGCATTACCTTTGGAATGACTTTCCATCCCACTTTGAAGTCTGATAGCCATGTAAACTCATTTGCCTATACCTTTTCCCCATTTTGGTCAAGATCTTTAATTTCCAGTTGTTTTGCTTGTTGTTACTTGATAGCAATCACTCAGTGCTAGGGAGGCTTATCCCCAGGAGTCATGTCCCACACTGGGGGGAAGTAATTGCATTTATAAGCTGAGTTTGGCTTAGAAAGGCCACATTTGAGCAATAAGGAGGTTCCCAGTAGGTAACTCTTAGGCACCCTACAACACTAGGCTAAGTTTCAATTACAAGACAAAAGATCACTTTTTTATTTTTATTTTTTAGTTGTTCTTACACTGTCCTACAATTCTCTCTCTCTCTCCTGTTTTCTCCTTTCAACCTTCAGAATTCCCTTTAGTGTTTCTTGAAGGGCAGGTTTCTTATTGACATACTGTCTTAATTTTTGTTTATCTGTAAATATTTTAAACTCTTTCTTATTTTTGAATACTAGCTTTGTTGGATAGAGAATTCCTGGATGGAAGATTTTTTTCTTTTATCACCTTAACTATGTCATACCTTCTTGCTTCCATGGTTTCAGATGAGAAATCAGTACTTAATCTTGTCTAGCTTCCCTTGTATGTGATGGACCTATATTTTCTTGCTGCTTTCAATATTCTTTCTTTGTCTTCAGCATTGGACAGTTTGATAAGTATGTGTCTTGTAGTAGGCTTGTTAGGATTTATACTCTTTGGGGGTACTCTGCGCTTCCTGGACATATATATCCATGTCCCTCAATAGGGTAGGGAAGTTTTCAGCCATTATTTCTTCCAACACACCTTCTGTCCACATTCCCTTTTCTTTTCTCTCTGGGATGCCTATAATGTGTATATTTGTGTGTTTCATGTTGTCATTCAAATCCCTAAGTCCCTGCTGGATATTTTCTGTCTTTTTTCTATCTCTTCTAATATCTGTTTGATTTCAGATGTACTGTCTTAAACATTGCTGATTCTTTCCTCTGCCAGTTCAAATCTGCTGTTATGTGCTTCCAGTGTTTTTTCTTTAATTTCTTGGATTGCACCATTCATCACAATCATATCCATTACCTTTTTATGTATATTCACAATTTCTTCAGTATGTTCTCCCAGTGACTTCTAAATACCCTTAATCTCTTCCTTCACTTCATTAAGTTGATTCATGATATTTGTTTAGACATGTCTGATTAGTTGTTCCATGTCCCGTATCTCTTACTGGCTTTTAGTTTGTTCATATCTTCCTGCTTCTTAGGATGGCTTGTAATTTTTTTGTTGTCTTGGCATCTGTTTATTTTGATGGGTTTATTCAGCAGATTAGCTTCTTTCTCTATTCTAGGATTTTATTTTTTTGTTGTTTTTGTGTGTGTGGTAAGGTTTCACTTTGACACTTTGTCCCTCTTACTCTATTTCCTTGCTGTTGTTTATGTTCCCTTGAAAAAAGAATTAGGGCCAGAGATAGGAAGAGAAAAAGAGTAATAATAATAATAAGAAGAAGAAGAAGAAGAAGAAGAAGAAGAAGAAGAAGAAAAGGTAGGAGAGTAACCATACAAGACCTAGGGAAATTAATAATTAACACAAGTAAGAAGTACAGAGGACTAAGATTTAAAAAGTGGAATAGAAATAAAGAAATGAGAGATACAGAACAGAAAATATATATAATAAATTAAAAGGCTGGAATAATGAGAAGATTGGAAAAGAAAAGAGAAAAAAGAGAAAGAAAAAAGTTGAAAAGAAAGAAAACAGAAAACAAGAGAGTGAAATAAAGACAATCAAAATTGAAAATCAAACAAAAGAATTGGAATGACAGAACAACAATCTTAAACAGAAGACAGAAAAATGAAGGAGAGAAAAAAAATAGAGTAGGTAGAGAAAATTGGTAAGCAAAACAAAACAATATAAAAAAACAGGGAAACAAAGGAAGGGGAAACACAACAAATAAGAAAGAAGACAGCAGAAACTCATTTGAAAAAAGGAGAAAGAAAGGGGAAAAAAGAACAAAAAACAAAAATAAACACGGAAAATCAGCCTTCCCTCTTAGACCCCTAAGGATCTTCTTGGGTTGCTGGTGTTCATCAACCAATCACCCTGCAGCCTGCCTTCTGCTGTTTTTGAACCAGGTTTTAGAGGGCAAAATAAGGAAACTTTTAAAAAGTTATATATATATTTTTAAAAGAGATCCAAGAAAAACTAATAATACAAAGAGAATGTCTATATGTTCCCTGTTATAAAGTTTTATCAGGATGCCTGATAACCCAGTGGATCAGTTCTCTAAGTATAGTTGGGAACCAATTCAGGGGCGTCGTATATGCAAGGGAGGAATTCTTCCACTGAGCTAACCTGTCTCATTAGGTTAGTTAGGCATTCAGAAGGCTATCCAATCCTTTCCTCCAAGCAGGTTAGATTCCTTGCATTTTGCTAGAATCCTGCTGTGCTTGTCTGTCCCTGCCTCATCTCTGATCTACATCCTCCCTGTACCTAGTCGACTGGGTATGACAGCCTGCTTGAGGAGATCCCCCTCCCTTCTCCCTGTCAAGTAGTGGTCCCTTCCAATATTCAAAGGCTCAGCTGGCAAAATTTATCACAAAAAACCACTCTCTACCCTCCCAGACCCCTCTTGCTCCCTGGGAATTGGCCTTCCCACTCCATTCAGAGCTGGGAGCCAGCAGCTCCACCTACGCTAATTGCCCTAAGGGTGGGTATATGTTTCACTTCTAACCACAGAGGCGAGCAACTCATGATTATCCTTTGGCTTCTTTATCTTTCCAGTACACTCCTAGATGACTCAGAACAGCTTCCCATTCTTTGTATATCTAAAGCAGCTGGCAGGGTGGAAGAGGTCTACTCTCCTATCAGTTAGATGTAATTTGCCAGGAGTTTTACCCTCACTTTATATATTGGGGGTGGGAGAGGGAAGACCTTCCCGGTGGCTGGGAGGTTTAATAACTCATGATTAATTGTTTGGCTCCTTTGACTCTCTGTCGTTCATTCTCCTGGGTATTGTGAAGCAGTGTCCTGGTCTACTGTACCCCAAAGCATGTCCCCAAGGCAGCCTTTGGCTCTTTCATTTGTGTTTTAGTGAGAGCTCAGCCTTATCTGCCTGACTATGGCCATGCTCCCACAATCTCTTGAGTTTATTACAGCAATGTTTTGTAGTTTTCTGAATACAGGTGCTTTATGTCCATGGTTAAGTTGATTCCTAAATATTTTATTGTTTTAGTCGCTAAAACTACATCAGTAATGTTTTAATCAAGAAAGCATGTCATATATTTTTCAAATGCCTTTTCTTCATCAATCAAAAGGAATCTTCTTCTTCAATTTATGAATATGGTTTATTACAATAATTGGTTTTCTTGTGTTGAATAACCTTTACATATGTGGGAGAAAACCCACTTGATCATGGTGTATAATTCTTTTAATGTACTTTTGGATTATGCTTGCAAGTATTTTGTTGAAAAGTTTTGTATCAAAATTCATTAGAGATATTGACCACTAATTTTCTTTTTTCATAGTATCTTTTTCTGGCTATGGCATTAGGGTGATGTTGGTTTCATAGAATGAGTGTGGTTGCAATATTTCCTGTTTAATTTTTTGTAAGAACTTGAGCAAGAGTGGTATTATTGCATCTTTGAATGAGTGGTAGAATTCACCTGTGAAGCCATCTGGTCCAAAGTTTTTCACCTTTAAGATATATTCCATGACTGTTTCAATCTTTTCACTCGTTATTGGTTTGTTGAGGTCTTCTATTTCTTCTGAATTCAGTGTAGGTGGTTCGTGTGTGTCTAGGAATGTCCATCTCATCTACATTTTCTAGTTTTTTGGCATAGAGTTGCTCATAATATCCTCTTATGGTCTCTCTTATTTCTGCAAGGTCAGTGGTAATGTCCCCCCTTGCATTTCTGATTTTATTTAATTGTGTCATCTCTTTTTTCTTTCAGTCTATTTGTCGATTTTGTTGTTCTTCTCAAAGAACCAAATTTTGGTGTTGTTGATTCTCTCTAATGTTTTGTTTTGTTCTTGATTTCATTTATTTCTGCTCTGATATTTATTATTTCTTTCCTTCAGCTTGGTTTGGGATTAGTTTGCTATTCTTTGTCTATATCTTCCAGGTGTGAGGTTAGATCATCAGTTTTAATGTAAGCACCAAGGACTATAAATTTCTTCTTTTTTAATGTAAGCATCGAGGACTATAAATTTCCCTCCCAGCAATGCCTTTGCGGTGTCCCATACATTTTGATATGTTGTGTTTTAATTTTCATTCATCTCAAGAAATTTGTTGAGTTCTTTTCCAAGTTCTTCTTTCACCCATTGGTTATTTATGAGTGTATTGTTTAATCTTGTAATTGTAGGGTTTTGGTTATATAGTCTATCAGTTTTTGTTTGACTGTGCAATGTTTGATCTCCCCTTCATTTTTGAAGGACAGCTTTGCTGGATACAGAATTTTTGGCTGGTGTTTTTCTCATTCAATACCTTAAATACATGATACACATTTTTTCTATCCTTCGTGGTTTCTGATGAGAGGTTGGCAGTTAAACTTATGGAGTGTGCCTTGAATGTGATCCTTTGCTTTTCTCTTGCTGCTTTCAGAATCTTTTCCTTATCTCTGATATTTGTCATTCTGAATAGTAGGTGTCTCAGGGTAGGTCTATTCGGATTTATTCTGTTTGGGGTGCCTTGGCCTTCTTGGATATTAGTATTGATATCTTTCATGAGGGTAGGGAAGTTTTCAGTCATTATTTCCTCAAATATTATTTTTCCACTTTTCCATTTTCTTCTCCTTCTGGCTTACTGATATTGTGTGTGTGTTTGCTTTTCTCATTGCAATTCAATTCCTTGAAACCATGATCCATTTTTTCCATTCTCTTCTCTTTCTCTTATCCTGTCTTTTCTAGTTCAGATGTTCTGTCTTCAATTCAAATCTACTCTTATGTGCCACTAATGTGGTGCAGATTTTCTCCCATGGGTGGGGTAAATAGAGCTCTAAAAGCAGTTTTTGTCCATGCAGTTTCCAGACCTGCCAGCAGATGATGCTCGTTTTCTCACTTTTCCATGGAGGTGTATATCTCTTGGTTTTCCTTTGTTTTCATCTGGCTGCAGTGGAGATTCAAAGCAGGATCCTCTGGCCAAATTTACTGAAGGAAAACCCCTGAGTCCCCTTCCCTTTTCCCTTGTTACAGCTGACAGTGAGGAAGACGTCTGCTTCCCTCTCATTCAGCTGCAATTTGCCAGGGGTTTTACCGGCTGCTATATAATTTGGGGATGTGGGAAAGGAGCCCTTTCCAGAAGGTGGGAGGTTTAGTAACTCACAGATTGTTGTTTTGGCTTCTCCATCTCTCTGTCCCTCACCTTCCTGGGAGTTGTGAAACAATATCCTATTCTGTTAACCTCCAATGCTGTTTCCTCAGGCAGTTTTTTGGCTCTTTCTCCATTCTTATTGTGAGAGAGCTGAGCTTTGTTTGCCTAATTCAATGCCATCTTCCTACAGCCCATGGATTTTCTTTTTAAATTTTATTCTGTTACTATATATACAATCTAATATTTCTCCTTTTAATCATATATATATATATATTTCAGTGCTTTTAATTGCATTCATAATGTTGTACTACCATCACCACTACCCATTATCAAAATATTTCCATCACTCCACGTAGGATCCCTGTACATTTTAAGCCTTCTCATTTAGTATCCTCACCACATCTAGTTTTGTATTAGTCAGCCAAAGGGGTGCTGATGCAAAATACAAGAAATGTTTGGCTTTTTTAAAGGGTATTTATTTGAGGTAGAAGCTTACAGTTACCAGGACATAAAGTATAAGTTACTTCCCTCACCAAAGTCTATTGCTACATGTTGGGGCAAGATAACTACCAACATCTGCCAAGAGTGCAGGCTTCTTGGTTTCCTCTCCTGCTGAGGTTCTATTTCTCTCTGGGCTCAGCTGCTGTGCTCTCTCCACAAGGCCAGCTCTAAAGTATCAGGCAAATGGCTCTATTTGTCTTCCTTGGGGTTCTGCCTTGACTGAAGAGACATCTCTTTTTCTCCTATTCCTCTGTGTTCTTCTCCTGTGTGTTCACTTCACTGGTTTCAGCTCAAAACTCCAAGCTCCCTTATCTGGGTTGTGGTTTCTCTGTGAATCGCTGCCCATAAACGTGGCTGGGACTCAATGTCTTACTTTCATGGCTCAATCAAAGCCTTAATCATTATTTAATCAAGTAGAAGTAAAGCCTCTGCATTGAATGAACCCTAATACTCCCAGATGAAAAGACTAGTTTACAAACATAATCCAATATTTCTATCTGGAATTCATCAATAATATCAAGCTGATACACTCTACCCTCTGAATTCCAAAAAAAAAAAAAAAAACCATTTCAATATTTAAAAAAAAACTTATTTCAATAACAACACTAATTGCAAAATCATATCATAATCAGTTTAAAGATATACAGTTTGTCTCGGGGCAAAGTCCCATATGCTGTTGAACTCTGAAACTCACAAAACAACTTATCTGTTTCTAATACACAAAAGGACAGATAAAGGATATTTTCATTGCAGTAAGGAGAAATTAGAAGGGAAACATGAGTAATGGGTCCTCTACAGTTCAGTAAATGTGCAGAACATATTTCATTAGATGAAAAAATCTGAGAGTCATTCTTAAGATGATGGCTTTTTCTCCCTGAGGGTTCATGGGGACCCACCATTTCCACAGGCTTGTCCAAAGGCCATTTTCTTGGTTCCACTTTCAACAAGCATCTGAATGTCAACCAAGCTCCAGGCCTCACCCTCCTGGAGTGTTGAGGTGATTGCCACAGTTTACTCAATCTTTGAGTTAGAGTCTTAGACACCCTAGTACAGGGAAATGAAGACAACATCTTCCCTAATCTTTGCATACAGGTTCAACCCTCTCAGAGCAATGAAATGACAACCTGGCCTTCTCTAATCCATGGGGGATAGGTCCACCCCTCTCAGAACTATGGGGCAATGACCTTAACCATCTTAATACTTGAGAAATGTGTTCCACCCTCTCTGTACTCTGATGCAGAAAAATTCTCCTTGAACATCTGGCAGGAACATCCATCCTCTTCAACTACTGGGGCAACCTCACCCACTCTGTACACATGGGTTGCATTCCTCTCTGGTCTCAAGGCAATGTCTTAATGCCAGATCTCAGCTTCAAAGGTTTTTCTCTTAAAGAGATTTCTCCTTCAATTTTTCTCTTCCATATCCATTTTAGTCCAAGCTGACAGGGGTTTTGTTCATACAGATCTCTCAAAAATCTTGTTGATTTAGCTTTCAAGAAGCAGGAGTTCAAGCCATCAGACAGTAAGACCTTCCACATATCTTTCTGAGATAACTGCATTTTCAATCCTTATTTACAAGTTGCAAGTTTAGTTAAGTGCTCAAATGGGGCACTATCATCTGGGAAGTTGATCTCCAGAGTATTGGAATTTCCAGAATTAGTTTCTGTTTTCTTTGTGCCCAACATTTCACTCCTCAGTTTATCTCTTTCATCTAGCATTTTGCTATAAGCTGCACGGAGAAGCCAAGCTATTTACTTTGGAAAGTTCTTCAGCTAAATACCCAAGCTCACCATTTTCAAATTCTGCCTTCCATAAAACACCAGGAGTTAATCTTGCTAAGTTCTCTGCAACTTTAAAACACAGGTCACCTTTCCTCCAGGTTCCAATAATAGTTCCATCATTTACTTCTTAGGCTTCATAAAAATTCTCTTTGGAATCCATATTACTATCAACAGTCTCTTCAAAGCACTGTAGGTCTTTTCTACCAAGCATCTCACAATGCCTTGAGAAAATGCCCCTTACCCATATATAAAAGCGTTCCAGCATTCTGGTTCAGCATTCTGCATCTGTATTAGTCAGCCAAAGGGGTGCTGATACAATATGTCAGAAATGTGTTGGCTTTTATAAAGGGTACTTATTTGTAGTAGAAGCTTACAGTTATTAGGCCATAATGCATAAGTTACTTCCCTCTCCAAAGTCTATTGCCACATGTTGGGGTAAGATGGATGACAACATCTGCCAAGAGTGCAGGCTTCTTGAGTTCCTCTCTTCCCACAGCTCCATCTCTCTCTGGGTTCAGCTGCTGTGCTCTCTCCACAAGGCCAACAGTAGACTATCAGACAAATGGTTCTGCCTTTCTTCCCAGGGTCTCTGACTTGTCTAAAGAGCCATCACTATTTCTCTCTGTTCTTCTCCTGTGTGTTCACTTCCCAGGCTCCAGCTCAAAACTCCAACCTCCCTTCTCTGTGGTGCAGTTTCTTTGTGAGTCTTCACCTATCAAGGGTTAGCAATCAATGTTTTATCTTTGTGACCCAAACAAAGCTTTAATCATTATTTATTCGACTAAAATTAAAACTTCTGAACAAAATACACTCTAATATGCCCAGAGGAAAAGACTAGTTTACAAACATAATCCAATGTTTCTTTTTGGATTTCATCAATAATATCAACCTGCTTCACCTTCTAACCTATATTCTAGATTGTGAATCTATGTGTTTGCTTATTCTAAGTGGAGAGATAAGAACACTCATTCATTGCTGGTGACAATGTAAAATGATTCATCTGCTTTGGAAGACAGTTTGGTAGAAAGGTAAGTATAGAGCTAACATACGAACTAGCAACCCCACAACTAGATATATATCCAAAAGAATTTAAAGTGTTGACTCAAACAGATATTTGCCCCTCTATGTTCTTAGTGGCATTATTCATGATTGCTAAAAGATAGAAGCAGCCTAAGTGCCCAACAACTGTTGAAGGGATAAATATATTTTATTTTAATTAACATAAAAATTTACAAATATGAAGCAGTGTAAAATATGTATTCCATTAAACACAACTTTACTTTTTTTTGTTAGGAGCACATTATATTTTTAACGTTGCTTTACATAAGATATTATGTTTTACATAAGATATTATCTGGTATTTATAGGAAAATGGTGTTGAAGCACTGCCGAGCTTCTTTGTAAAAAATGGCAAAGAAAGGGCAAAACCTACCTAAGTGAGATATTTTGGGAATCCACAGAGCAGGAAGCTTCAGGATATCAATCTGGAGAGAGCTGAACAAAGCTGGATAAAGACCCCAAGGGAAAACTATGAGTTGATCACCCCTGTGTCTGGAAATGGTGGGTAGCTAAGACCCTCCCTCAAGGCAAATAGCCTCTGTGTAATCACTGGCCAGCTGAGTGGGAAGTAGCATTCCCTTGGAGGAAGAGGTGTTTTGTGAAGTGTGGAGAGTTGTTTCTTTTCCATGGGTTTGGACACCTGAGCACCCTTTGAAATCTGAGGAGGATACCAGGCAACTCTGAGGTGGCTCCAGGGACAGAGGAGGGGGAACCTGCTCAAGCAAGCTGTCACCCATAGCCACCCTGGGAGAGAAGAAGGTGGTAAGGGAGGGGGTGGAGACAGGCAACCAACTAGCCAAGACATTGAAAACTATTAAAAGTCAAAGTTGCCTAAGGAAAACGGGGGCAGGAAGAGTCCAAGAAGCTTTTAAAAAGACTATTTATTCTATACAGCTGCTGTAGTGCAGTGGGAGAATTCTTGCCTTGCATGTAGAACATCGCTTGTGTGAGTCCTGGTACCTCCTAAGAGAAGGGATCCAGGGGGAGTTAAGGCATGCAGCTAGTACTTTATGATAGAGAAAACATAGCCAGAATTTCTACTGTTTTGTTTTACTTTTTTTTTCTTTCTTTTTCCTTTGTTTTATTCACTAAAATTTGATATATCACCTGTGGATGGCATGCTGCAGGGTGATTAATTGAAGAGCACCAGCTGTCTGGGAAAGTCTCTAGGGGCCAAAGAGGAAAAGCTGTTTTTCCTGGATTGCTTCTTTTTTGCTGTTTTGTTTCTCATTTGTTGTTTTCTCTTTTTTTGTTTCCTTTTTCCTTTTACTTATTTTTTCAAATTACTTTATTTCTTTTCATTCCTTCATTTTTCCATCTTCAGACTTCTGTTACTTTTCTTCCATTCCATCACTTCTTTTTCATTCTTCATTTTTTTCTTCTCTCTCCAATTTTTTTCTTTCTTTCTATTTTCTATTCATCAGTCCTACCTTTTAATGCATTCTACTTTTTCCTTTATTTTATTTCTTGTTTTATTTTAATAACTTTAGACAGACAATTTCAAAGACTTAGAAGAAGCTGAACTAAATATCAAAGAGTAGTTGTGGGAAAAATAAAACAAGAAAGACAGAGAAATTGGCCATCAGAGTAAATTCTCCAATTCAGATGCTTAGACATCAGCAAAATATTACAAGCCATATTAGAAAACAAGAAGATATGGCCCCGCCAAAGTAACTAACTAGATACCCTGAAGAGATACAGGATTTAAGAAAATTGATCAGTGAAAATCACACAGATCTCCTAAATAACTTCAAAGAATTAAAAGATAATATGACTAAAGACATAAAGGCTATTAAGAAGACACTGGGCAATCAAAAAGAACAATTTTAAAGCTGGAAAAGAAAAGTAACAGACATTATGGGAATGGAAGACTTGATAAATGGGAATGGAAGACTTGATAAATGAGATTAAAAATACATTAGAGGAATGTAAGAGCAGATTTGAATTGCTTGAAGACAGAATTAGTGATTTTGAAGACAGCACATCTGAAATGGAAATGACAGGAGAACAGAAAGAGAACAGAACAGAAAAAAATGGAACAGTTTCTCAGTGAAATGTATAACCATGCAAAACACAAAAACATGCACATTATCAGTGCCTCAGAAGGAGAAGAGAATGCAAAAGGTGTAGAAAAAATATTTGAAGAAATAATGAAAGAAAACTCCCCTGACCTATATGTTTCACTATTTGTATATCAGTTATAACAAATACCATCCACATATAAAAAGGTATTAATATGGGAAGCAGGAAAAGGGGAGGATATCGTGCATATCAGAGTCACCTGTATCTTGTATGTGACTTTACTGTGATCTAAAACTTCTTTGAAAACAAAATGAAAAATAGTAAGGCATTTGGGAATAAATGCAATAAATTGCCACTGTACAGACAAGACAGCAGATATTACAGTGATGAGAGGCAAAATGTCTAAAAAATTTATTTAAATATTTTTTATTATTTATTAATATCCCAGTTTTAAATTTTTATATTATTTTCAGTTTTTAAAAATTCCTTTGTATTGTATGTCTTATATTGAAACATATCATTATTATTTCATTTTCCTATTAATTGTATTTGGCTATTTTAATGGCTTCATTTTTTCAGAAGCTTTGGATCACAAAAGGGTTACAACTGGCGCATGGGAGGATCATTGGTGTGGGATGTCAATGATGGGGGATATATTGGAGGTAGTTCACGTGGGCATACACATAATGTATATAAAAATGTTCAAAAGAGCAGGTATTTATATATGGATTCCTGCAGCACAAACACTCTGCACTCATGAACTGCCCAAAGATATCCAGGTAATCAAGAATGGTTTCCTTGAAACAAAATCTGGATCCTCCTAAACATTCAGGAAACAATTGTAAAATCATGGAAAAGGATCTCCTCTGAATTATTTATTTACCTACACTCCTGTTTAATATTAACCTTTTCTTTCAATCTAATATCTGTTTAAATTCATAATTTTAAAATAAAGACCTTTCAACAGCTTAAAAAAATGTTCAATTGTTCATGGGACTTTGTCAAAGTGGATGGAGACTCACAAAATAACCAAGAGAATATTGAATTCCCATCCTGGAGAGCTCTTCCACATTCTCTAATGAAGCAGCAACAGACACCAAGTGCAGGGGCAATGACTGGCGAAGGAGGATGATCCATTGATGGGCCCTTGATATTGGTGACTATGCTTATGAGCTTTTGCTCTTTAAATTGAAACTTCAATTATTGTTGTGGGGTGCCTAAGGGTTGCTTCCTAAGAGGCTTGTTGTTGCTCAAATGTGGCCTCTCTCTAAGCCAAACTCAGCATATAAATGCATTACCATCCCCCGAGCATGAGACATAATTCTTGCGGCTGAGCCTCCCTGGCACTGAGGGATTACTATCAAGCACCAATTAGCAATGGAACTGGAAAAAAGACCCAAATAAAAGGGGGGAAAGGTAAAGACAAGTGAGTTTATATGGGTAAGAGACTTCAAAGTGAGTTGTGAGGTCATTCCAGAGGTAATGTTTATATATATCTCAGCAGGATCTCATAAATTGCCAAAGTGGATACTACCCCAAATAGTGGAGCTCCTGAAGGCACTGGAGACATCGAGGTCCTTATGGCACATAGCTCCAGAGTTTGGTGCCTTGGCAGTGGGCCCTACTTTAGAGTTTGTGCTCCACAGAGTGACAGAGTTGGACTCAATTATGTCTTCCCTACACATGACTCATCTGTTCGATCTATTTAAACCTATACTTGGTGCTGGGGTTCGTTGGTGTACATACAAGAGATTCGAGTCTTTGGGCTGGCCATGTGCCAGCTGGATCTGCAACCTCAGGGGAGTTGCAACACCTATTCTAGATCTCATTGGACTCACCCAGGACAACTAACAAGGAGAAGATGATGGACTACAACCATCCCAAGGAACCGAGAGAGTCTACAACTACAAGCAAGATAGTCCACTCCATCTTCCCCATGGGATATAAGCCCCCTCTCAATTAGAAGTGGAGTGGACATCACCATCCCAGAATCCTCAGGTTTGGGGAAAGAACTATGGACAAGAGTGTGCTTACTGGTATTTTACTATAGTCATATTGTGATTCTAGCAATGGATGAAATGACAACATTGATGTGAAGCCATTTGCCACTGGAGGCTCTGTGGACAGGGAGAGCTAAAAACAGTTGTAATATAGAGGCTTTTAGGGTCTTGGGAATCGTCCTGAAGGACACTGCAATGATAGATATAGACCATTTTATATCATCACATAACATGCAGAACTGTGTGGGAGAGAGTGTAGACTACAATGTGAACTATGGGCCACGCTTAATGGCAAAGCCCTAGGATGCATTTATCAATTGCAGTGAATGAGCCACACTAATGAAGGATGTTTATGTGGGAGGGTATGGGAGGTGTGGAGAGTGGGGAATATGGGAATCCCTGTATTTTTTGTGTAATATTTATGTAACATAATTATCTTTTAACAAATTAAAAAAAATATCTGTCCATTGTTTTCTTCAAAATAACCAGATCAATTTTTCACTTTTCATGAAAATTCCTGAAAATATTCAAATCGGAAGAACCATGGTTAGAGTGCTGTTGAAAATGGAAGAATATGCTAGCAGATCTTGTATTAATCCTTAAAGTGATAAAATCATCAAAATCATTTATTATTTGATGAAAATCATACATTTTTGTCTACAGCCTAATATTTAACATTTGTTATTATTTTTTCTTAGAGTTATGGAAATGTATAGCATGTTAAACTGCTTAAATATGAGACTTTAAAAAAACCAATTATACCCTCCACTACCATTTAACATTGTTTACTATGGAGAAGTCTTCTCAGTGACTGCATCTCAGTGACCTCATTTAAAAAATAAAGTAGTGTTAGTGTACAATAATTGCATTAGCTGCATGCTTCCTTAAAGTGTTCAAATTTCATTGTTACTTTTATGAATATCTTTTTTCTTTTCTTAAAAGGAGCTTTAGATGACTAAATGTTACATTTTAAATATAGGAGATTCCCATAAACCCCATGCCTCACCCTCCCACACTTTCCCCAATTAAGACTATCTTTCATGACTGTGGTGCATTTGTTACAATTGATGAACATATATTGAAGCATTGCTACTAAACATGGTCTATAGTTTGCATTATGTTTTACACCTTGTGCTACATAATTTTATAGGTTTTTACTAAATATATAATGGCTGTTATCCATCACTGCAATATCACGCAGGATGTTTCCAATGTCTCAAAAATACCTTGTGCTACAGTTATTCTTCCCTCTCTCTTTCCTCCAAACCTCTGGTGACCACTGTCTTTACATCAATATTACAAGTTATCCCATTGCTACAATAATAATAAGTTTACTTTAGCCCATAGTTGTATTCCCCCTTGTGTTTGTTCATTTCTTAGTCTTGAGGATTTGGGAATGGTGATGCCCACTCTGCATCCAATTAAGAAGGCCTTAGATTCCATGGGGCAGATGGTTGGAACTGTCTTGCTTGCAGTTGAAGATAATCTCTGCTTCTTGGGGATCCCTATATTTTTTGGGTAACATTTATTTAATCTAAGTATCTTAATTTTTTTTTAATTATTAAAAAAAATGATAAGGCAGACTACTCAAAGGGAGAAAATATTTGGTAAACATATATTTGATAGGGACCTAATATCCAGCATGTATAAAGATATCCTTCACCTCAAAATTAAAAACACAACTCATTTATAAAATGGGCAAGTCATTTGAATAGACACTTCTTGAAAGAATAAATATAAATGGCTTAAAAGCACATGAAAATATGATCAACATCACTAGCTATTTGGGAAATGCAAATCAAAACTATAATGAGTTATAATTTTTACAACTATTAGACTGTTGGCTTTTAAAAAAACAGCAGATTATAAGTGTTGGGGAGGATGTGAAGGAATGGGAACCCTCATCCACTGCTGGTGGGACTGTGGAGTGGTCCAGCCACTGTGGAGGACAGTTTGGTGGTTCCTCAAAAAACTAACTATAGATCTTCCATATGATCCAGCAATTCCACTGCTGGGTATATACCCAGAAGAACTGAAAGCAAAGACACAAACAGATATATGCACACCAATATTCATAGCGGCATTGTTCACTATTGCCAAAACTTGGAATCAACCCAGGTGCCCATCAACAGATAAATGGATAAACAATATGTGGTACATACATACAATGGAATATTACTCAGCTGTAAGAAGGAATGCATTATTAACAAACAGGATTAAATGGATGAATCTTGAAGACCTTATGTTGATTGAAGCAAGCCAGGCACTGAAGGACAAATATTACATGACCTCACTGGTATGAATTAAGCAAATTGAGCAGACTTACAGAGCTAGAGTCTGGAAGACATATTTACAGGAGACAGAAAGGGAGCAGATTTTGAGCCAATGCCCATATGGGCAAAATCTATGATAAGCTGGAAGTGTGTATTTATGCAGTTGATGGGCATGACAGCGGTGCAGTGATACTATTGGGTTAGTCGGTGCTGGTTTGTGAGGCGTGTAGGGTGTGGAGTATGGATTGGACTCTCCGTGTAACTGGAAGTAGGGTTGGGGGAGGGAGCAGATATGTGGTTGAAACCACAACTTTGGTAATGTTCTTTTGGTGATATGGCCGGGGGTGGGGGTTACTGGTTTAAGGTGTTGGATGTGGGGTACATTTGGGACTGCGAACACCTGGGGCAGGATTCTAGGGAGTGTGTGAATGTTCATCTTCTCACAGTTTGTTGTATCAGTGGGTGGAAACCCACATAATGAGTGGAAAGGTGTTGCACTCTCATCCTGGGGATTTCTGCTACGTTCTCAAAAGAGGAGCGGGAGTCTCTCGAGAGCATAGGCAGTACCTGCTACAGGCCAGTATGTCAGGCCTTCAATATTGTTGCAAAGAACTCTGAATCTTGTTCTTCGAGGAGTGAAGCTTGGTGGTTGCCATGGGTCCATAATGGAGGGGGATGGAGGAATAAAATAGATGGAACATGGGGCTTTTGGGGGGTGATAGAAGTGTTCTACATGGTCATGCAATAATGGATACAGGGCATGTTGAATTTCATCAAAATTTATAAATTTGTATTGTCCAAAATGTAAACCATAAGGTAAATCATTGACCATGATTAGCAACAATGTTTCAATATTTGTATATGATTGTAACAAATGTACCATCCACATGTAAAATGTTATTAAGAGGGGAAAGGGGAAAAAAGGGAGGATGTTGGGTATATGGGAATCCACTATGTTCTGTACACGACTATTCTGAAAACTTAAGCTTCTTTGAAGACAAAAATAAATAAGATATTGGGGGAATAAACATAAAATGTCACTGTACATACAAGATAATAGATCTTACAGTGATTAAAGATGTAATGTTAGTTTTTAAATTTTATATTTTAATTATGTTTTTATTATTCTAATTTTTTGTATTTTTTGTATTTTGTTACTTTTAAAACTATTATTATTTCATTTTCTTATTAATTGTATTTAATTATTTTCTTAGTTTTGTTTTTGAAGAAGTTTTGGATTACAGAAAGGTTACAACTGTGGCAGGGGAGAATTATTGGTGCAGGGTGTCAGTGATGGGGGATACATAGGAGGTTCATTAGGGGCATACTTATAAGGCATAAAAATGTGTTCAAGTGTTCATGGGGCATTGTCACTGTGAGTGGAGATTCACACAATAACCGAAAGAATATAGATTTCCTGTCCTAGAGAGCTCTGCCACAATCTCTATTGGGAAAGCAAGATTCCCCCATGTACAGGGGCAGTGACTAGTGAAGGAGTATGGACATTGATGAGCCCTTGATATTGATTACTGTACTTATAAACCTTTACATTTGACATTGAAATTTAGGCTAGTATTAGAGGGTGCCTAAGAATTACCCCGAGTGTCTCCTTGTTTCTCAAATATGGCTTCTTTTTAAGCTCAACTCAGCATATAAATGCATTACCTTCCCCCCAGCGTGATACATGACTCCCGAGGAGGAGCCTCCTTTGCACCAAGGGACTAATATCAAGTACCAACTGGAAACGCAACTGGAAAAAGATCTTGACCAAAAGTGAAAAAGGTAAAGACAAATGAATTCATATGACTAGGAAACTTCAAAGTGAGTCAGACAGTGATTCCAGAGGTTACCCTTATGCACATGTCAGCAAGATCTGATTGACTGCCAAAGTAAATATTGCCTCAAATAGCAGAGACATCCAGACACTATAGGCAGGGCTGACAGTTCAGGATTTTGGTGCCCTGTCAGTGGTCCCTACTTGGGAATTTATGCTCCCCAGTGTCCCAGAGTTGTATTCAGTTGTGGTTTCCCTACACATGCCTCTTCTGCCCCTTCTATTTGAACTTATATTTAGTGCTGGAGTTGATAGTTGTATGTCCAAGATACTTAAATCTTTGGCCTGTCCATGTGCCAGTTGGGCCCTGAAGCTCAACAGAGTTGCAACATATACTATCCAGTTGATTGGATTCACCAGGACAACTAACAAGGAGGTGATGTTGGACAATGACAATCCCAAGGACAAAAAGAGTATTTAACTACAAACAAGATAGTCCCATCCATCTGCCCCATGGGATCTAAAGCCCTCTCAATTAGAGGGATCAAAAGTCTTTGATACAGCCTAAAATCTTCCCTTTTAACTACATTCAAATATATAATTCAGTGCTTTTAACTGCATTCACAATGTTCTGCCATCTGTTTCTAGAATTAAACATTTTCAAAACCCCCATTACCTAGGGACTGAATAACACAGTGAACCCAGAGGTGGATGAGAATTGTGGTTGATGGTACAGATGCAAGAGTGTCCTGTGATCCAGAGCAGATGTATGTCATTATTGCAGAGTGGTGGGAATGTGAAGAAGCATGGGAAAAATAAAAATAATGTGACTTAGGGACAGTGGTTAACAATAATACTGTAATATTCTTGTATCTATGTAAAAATTGTACTGTGTTGTTAATGGGGGACAATGGAAAATTGTGCCAAATATATGCTATGGACCAGGGTTGGTATTAATAGTTTGATAATTTTATCTCATAATCTGTAACAAATCTTCCACCACAGTGCAGTGTATTGGTGAAGTTGTGTTGCACTGGAATTCTACACATGTGCATGATTGTATTGTACATTCATTACTCCTGTAATAAAACTATATTTTAAAAATAATATTATGGTGGATTGGGGGAAAATACACCAAATTTAAGATATGGACTATGATTAGTAGTAAGATTTTGATGATATTATTTTATAATTTTTAACAAATATCTCACAACAATACAAGGTGATGGTGGGTTGATGCATGGGACCCCTGTATGATGTTATGGACATTTGTTTTGTAAGTTCACTTTTACTATCCACTTATTGTTTATGCATGCTCATTTATGAATGACATACTTCAACAAAATTTTAAAAAATCAACTACTCATAGGTGTGAGGGTTTATTTCTGAAGTCTCAATTCAATTTCATTGGTTAATATACCTATCATTTTGCCAGTACCATGCATTTTTTTTGTTTTGTTTTGTTTTTTTTTGTATGTAGAAGTTTTAATTAGATTTACTGTAAAAGTATGGAAATATACAGAGTTGATGGTAACACATTATAGTGAGTAACAGCTGGTTTATAAATGGGGATGTGGCTTAAAATTGTAGTCAAGGGATGTAAATGTCAATTGACAGAAAGAGAATAATCTAGGGACTAACTAGCACAGTAAACCTAGAAGTAGATGAGAATTGTGGTTGATGGTACAGATGCAAGAATGTCCTTTGTGAGCAAGAGCAGATGAACATCACTGTTGAAGGGTGATGGGAATGTTGAGAAGCATGGGAAAAATACAACTGGAGTGACCTATGGACTGTGGTTAACAGTAATAATGCAATATTCTTGCATCTATGCCAAAGATGTACTGTAAAATAAAACGCCATACCATGCAGTTTTGACCACTGTAGCTTTATAATAAGCTTTAAAGTAAGAACATACAAGTCCTCCAACTTTTGATCTTTTTCAAGATGATTTTGGCTATTAAAAGCCCCTTTGCCCTTACAAATAAATTTAATAGTTGGGTTTTCCATTTCTGCAAAGTAGGCTATTGGAATTTTTATTGAGTTTGCATCAAATATGTAAACCACAATGGGTTGAATTAACATCTTATTGATGTTTAGTCTTCCAATGCTTGAACATTGAAAGTCCTTCCATTTATTTAGTTCTTCTTTAATTTCGTTTAGCAATATTTTGTAGTTTTCTGTGTACAGGTCCTTTACATCCTTGGTTAAATTTATTACTGGATATTTGAATATTTTAGTTACTATTTTAAATGGAATTTTTCTTGATTTTCTCTGCAGCTTGCTCATTACTAGTGTATAGAATCACTACTGATTTTTGCATGTTGATCTTATGTCCCGTCACTTGTCTGAATTTATTTTTTAGCTCTAGTATATTTGGTGACAATTTTTAAAACTTGTTAATAAGTTTTTAATGTCCTTGTCCACTAATTCTAACATTCATTTCACTTTAAGGTCAGTTTTTCTCCATTGTTTTTTCTTTTCATTGTTCATCTTATTTTCTGTATGTTGGTGAGATGCTGTGATTTTATTTTGCTGACTGCTGAATATTTTTGTATTCCTATAAATATCCTTTGCCTTTTGTATTAGTCAGCCAAAGGTGTGCTGATGCAAAGTACCAGAAATCTTTTGGCTTTTATAAAGGGTATTTATTTGGGGTAAAAGGTTACCATTACAAAGCTCTAAAGAGTCCAACTCAAAGTTGCTTTCTAAACGAAGTCAGTTGCTACATGTTGAAGCAAGATTTTTGCAATCTCTACGAGGGTTCAACCTTCCTCTTCCTCTTAAGGTTCCGTGGGTCCAGCTTCTTCTGATCTCAGCTGTAGGTTGGCATAAGGCTCATCTCTTAGGGCTTCTCAGCTGTTCTGCTCTCTTCATAAAGACAGCTGTAAACTACCAGGAGAATGGTTCATGCTTTCCCAGGGGCCTTTGCCATGTCTGTGGAGCTATCTCTTTTCTTCAAAGTATCTTCTCTGTATATCTACTTCTGTGTTCTTGATTGAGCATCCATTTATATAGTGACCAAGGGGGCAGGGACTCAACCTTGCACCCTCTAATAACATGGTCAAATGAAAGCCCTGATCTTGACTTAATCAAGTAAATGTAAAGCCTTTGAATTTAAATCAATGAAAGGGCAAAATGCCCAGAAAAACAATGAAAGGGCATAATGCCCAGAAAAACAAACCACTTTACAAATATAATCAATATCTCCTTTTGGAATTCATAAATAATATGAAACTGTCACAATCCAAGCTTTGAATTCTAAAAAGCACATTACAATATTTTTAAAATATCCTTAAATCAGTAACAATGCTAAGTACAAAATCATATCACAACCAGTTTATAGAAATACAGTATGTCTTGGGGCAAAAACCCCTCTGCTTGTAGACATGTGAAACCATGAAAACAATTTTTTCTGCTTCCAATATACAAAGGGACAGACAAAGGATAAACATTTGCATTTCCAGAAGGAGAATTTTGGAAGGAAACATGAGTTAAGGGTACCCTACAGTTCCATAAACCTGTGGTGCATACTTCATTAGATTTCAAAGTCTGAGAATCATTTTTTTTTTATTGTGGGTAAAAATCAAAATTTTCACAATACATACCAACATTTGCAAAATGATATATAAATGTATATGCATATATGTGCATTTGCTTACAAAAATGTTATTTATGTATATATATAAATATATTTTAAGAAGTGCTTAGATACCCAAAATATTACATGGAACCCACTGGGATTCCCATGTTGCATCTGGGTGATGATGAAGTTCCAAACCTCACCCTCCAAGAACTTTGTGATGATGACCACACTTTCCTCAACCTCTGAGGAAGAGTATCAACCCCCTTAGTACACTGAGGGAGAGACAGCTTTCTTCCTAATCTCTAGCTTACAGGCCCAGCTCTCTTAGAGCAATGACTTGGCAACCTGGCTTTCCTTAATTTATGGGGGCCATGATCATCCCTCTCAGATCTATGAGGTGTTGACCTTATGTGCCCCACCCCTGGAGAATGTGCTCCACTTTCTCTGTATTCTGGGACAGCAAAACTCTCCCTGAACAGTGGGCTGTACCATCCACCCACTCCATCTGCTGGGGAAAACTCACTGATTCTGTATACATGGATGGGGTTCCACTTTTGGCCCAAGGAGATATCTCAATTCCAAACGTTAGTTTCCATGGTTTTCCTCTTAAATCTGTTTTCCTTTCCATCATTCCCCTCTATGTACATTTTAGTCCAGGCTGACAGTGGTTTGTTCACACAGCTCTCTCAAAAAGCTTGTTGGTTTAGTATCTAAGAAGCAGGGGTCCAAGCTATCAGAGACTAAAACTTTCCACAAGTCTTTCCTAGATAACTGCGTTTTCAATTCTGACTCACAAGTTCCAAGTTTACTTAATTCCTCAAATGGGGCAATATTGTCTAGGGCTTGATTTCCAGGGCTTGGAATTTCTGGAATCACTTTCTGTTTTCTTTGTGCCCAAGAACTCAGATCTCAGCTTATCTCTCTCATCTAGCATTTTACTATAAGCTGCAAGGAGAAGCCAGGCTGCATTTTCCACAGTTAGTTTGGGAATTTCCTTGGCTAAGGTCTAAGATTGTCATTGTCAAATTCTGCCTTCCATATAACATTAGGACTCACTCTTGCTAAGTGCTCTGCAACTTTAAAATAGAGATTCCCTTTCCTCCAGTTTCCAAAATATCTTCATCATTTCCTTCTAAGGCCTTATCAGAAATAACTTGAAGATCCATATTCTTACCAACAGTCTCTTCAAAGCAGTCTAAGCCTTTTGTATCAAGTATCTCAAAATTCCTCCAAAAGACACTCCTTGCCCATTTATAAAACCATTCTAGCATTTTGGTAATTGCAAAAGCACAGCCCCACTTCCTGTTACCAAATTCTGTATTAGCCAGCCAAAGGGGTGCTGATGCAAAGTACCAGAAATCTGTTGGCTTTTATAAAGTGTATTTATTTGGGGTAGAATTTTACAGTTACAAGGCCCTAAAGAGTCCAACTTAAGGTACTATAAGAGGTACTTTCTTACCATTTGTCTATTGTCACGTGTGGAAGCAAGATGGCTACTGATATCTGTGAGGGTTCAGCCTCCCTCTTCTTTCTTAATACTCCATAGGTGCAGTTTCTTCCGATCTCTGCTGTAGGCTGGCATAAGGCTCATATCTCAGGGCTTCTTAGTTTCTCTGCTCTCTTCATAAAGCCAGCTGTAAACTATCATGCAAATGTCTCATGTTCTTACAGAGGCCTCTGCTATGTCTATGGAGCTGCCTCTCTTCCTCTGTGTATCTTCTCTGTGTATCTACTTTTGTGTTCTTGATTGAGTGCCCATTTATATAGCCCACCAAGAGGGCAGGTACTCATCCCTGCATGCCCTAATGATGTGGTCAAATCAAAGTCTTAATCTTGATTCAATCAAGTAAATGTAAAGCTTTTGAATTTAAATTAATCAAAGGATATCATGCCCAGAGAAACAAAAGAGTTTACAAACATAATTAATATCTCTTTTTGGAATTCATAAATAATATCAAATAGCCACACCTTTCTTCTGGAATGCAGTTAAGTTACTTAGAAATAGTTCCTTTCAAGGCTTGGATTTAGGTATTGTTATATGGCAACAGAACATCCTTTAATGTATAGATACATTTACCCACTACTGAGGTTACACCTTTTGAATGTTTTAGCCAATGCCCTAGGAAATACTGTTTCAAGACTGACTGCTGTGAAGACAAATTATATCTTTCCCAGTTTGAGTTCCAGGAATTTTTCATTATGGTCCTTTCAGGTGGTTCTTCCTCTGCCCTAGAGCAGTTTGTAAACAGCACTCAGCTGACATTCTACATATATAATACAGACAACATTTAGTATCATAAATAATTTAAATGTGTTTTTGGAATAACTACTGATGCTCACTACATTGTGAACCATGTTTTAGCTAATTGAATGTTTTGGCATGTTTATATAGGAAAGAATTTTCTCTTGAACTGAACAAGCACTTTATTATGTTTATTCAGTCAAGAATATCCTTCTATTTCTAGGGGAAAATGCAGCATAAAGGTTTTAGAAATTCTCAAATCATAATTCTAACACCTGCTAGAAAAAGGACAAATGAAGAAGAAAAGGGCAAGAAAAGCACTAATGAGAATAATGTTTTTATTTTTAAAAAATAAATTTCCTTTTCTTTTGGAAATTGTTTTTCATTTTTGGGGATTGCTCACCTGATATAGAACTCATAGACTAAGATAGAAGAAGCCATGTTATTAAGAAAGCTCATGATTCTCTCTTGAAATGAAAAAAATTGTTTCTGAAAACAAATCTTGGTAGACATTTCCTTTTAAATACCTTATGGCATTTCAGAAATTTGTGCAAATAAAATAATGTAACTGTGTCTTTTGATGTTATCTTTCTATCCTCCATCAACTATTATGAGAAACATGGGAATCCTACTGGGTTCCATGTAATATTTTAGGTAATTAAGCACCTCTTAAAATATGTTTATATATAAATAACATTTTTGTAAGCAAATGCACATATATGCATATATATTTATCTATCATTTTACAAATAGTGGTATGTATTGTGAAAATTTTGATTTTTAGCCACAATAAAAAATAAATTAATTAAAAAAAAATGTTCATGCTCTTGTTGAGGCCACACAACCTCAAGTGCCCTTTCAGTTATATTAAACATTTAGTGAAAAACAGCTCAGCTACAGTTTGTTGTTTATGGTGTTTAATTCCATGTGTCCCTGCAATCCTATTTCCATCTAATTATAAGTATTGTGAGCAAGAAACTTTTGTTAACTAGAGGCATCCTATATTAGACAGTGACCAAGTGACCTAAACATAGCTTTTCCTTTGCAGAGTTTTAGGGTAAAACATAAAGTAAAATCTAGTAAAAGCAGAAAGAGAAAAGAGAGCTAGAAGCTAAAATCCAAAGAATTTTTGAGTGTTAGAAATTATATTGGGCCACTAAGATTACTGTGGTTTTCTGCATGGTAATTCAAGCGTCCATGAAACTAGCCATTAGATTGTTGAGACTATTTCCTGTGCTTTCTTACATCACCTGAGATAACATATCCATGACTTTCTTTCTTACAGCTTGAAAAATTGAAAGATCACATTCTTTTGATTATTGCAAGCCAAATGATGTTAAATTTCAAAGTTCACCCATTATTATGGAATTATTATTTTCCTTTTTCATGGTTGGTAGTATTCTAATGTCAGAGTCAGTTTGGTAAACTGATTGGACAACAGAGAGAGAGAAACTCCTGTCCTGGTCCCCATCTCTGCACCCTGTATCAATTATGGTGCTTCTTTTGGTTTACAGAAGTTCCTTTCATGGAGGTTTTAGAACTGAGAATTGGAGGAGGGGTTAAATCCTACATTGCCTTGGAAATTTTTTTGGAAAATAAAATACAATTTCTGATATGAAACTTTGTTTTGTTTTGTTTTCCACCTAATTGTGGAGCCAGAAAAACAAAATTGGATCCAGAAATTTAACAGTTGTGGTCCTCAGTATCTTCTCCAAAGTCCTAACATTTGTGATAGTTTGAGATTTTTTTTATGAATCCTAAAAAGAGAAAGATTATGTTTGTAAACTAATATATTCCTTTGGGTGTGATTCTCTTTGATTGCATTAGATTCAGCTGAGATGCATTGATTAAATTTCCTGTTAAGATTAGGGCTTTGATTCAATCACATCAGTGGGGCGTAATCCAGGCTGAGTCCCCACCCCATTTGTGGGCTGACGAAAATGTACACTCACTCAAGAAGACGTGTGAAGAGAGAGAGCTCTGTCATGTTTGATCCAGGGGCCCCTGGGAGAGCTGAGCCATTCGCCTGATAGTTTTTAAGTGAAGAGAACAGAGCAGCTGAACAGCTGAGAAGACTCAGTAAGAAACGAGCTTTATGCCAGAGATTGATATAGGAAGCCTTGAAAGACCAGGCAGAGATCTGCCACCATTTTGCTTCAAAATGTGGCAACTGACTTTGGTGAGATAGCAACCTTAATTTGGACTCTTTAGAGCCTTGTAATTGTATGCTTCTACCTCAAATAAATACCTTTTATAAAAGCCAATAGATTTCTGTTACTTTTCATCAGCACCCTTTTGGCAGACCAATACAGAAATTGGTACCAGGAGAGTTGGGTCATGTTTTTCAATTACCAAAAATGTTGGAACTGTTTTTTAAATGATTAATGGGAAGTTTTTCAGAGGAATTGTGAGATGCCTGGTAGAAAATTCTTAAATTGTTTTGAAGAGACCATTGGTTGGGCTATGGAATCTGAAGTTATTTATGATAATATCTTCAAAGGAAATGATGAAACTATTGTTGGAAACTGGAGGAAAGGTGGTGATCCATATTTTAAAGTTGCAGAGACTATAGCAAGATTGACCACTGATGTTACATGGAAGGCAGAATTTGAAAATGGAGAGCCTGGGTATTTAGTTAATGAGCTTTCCAAAGTAAACTTGGAGCATGCATCCTGGCTTCTCCTTGCAGCTTATAGCAAAATATGAGAGGAAAGAGGTAAGATGAGAACTAAATTACTGGGCACAAAGAAACCATAAACTGATTCTAGAAATTCCAAGCTTCTGGACATAAAGCACCCAGATGATAGTGCTCCATTTGAGGAATTAAATAAACTCATAACTTGTAAGCCAGGAATGAAAATGCAATTATCTTGGAAAGGCTTATGGAAAGTAATACTGTCTGATGGGTTGGACCCCTACTTCTTGAATGATAAGCCAACAAGCTTTTTAAGTGATCTGTATGAACAAAACCACTGTTGGCCTGGACTAAAATGGGCCTGGAGGGGAGAGCTGAAAGGTAAAACAGCTTTAAGAGGAAAATCATGGAAGCTGAGGTCTGGAATTAAGACAACTCCTTGGGCTAAGAGAGGAACTTACCCATGTGTGTGGAGAGGGTGAGTTTGCCACCGCATTGGAAGAGGGTGGATGTTCCAGCCCATTATTCAGGGAGAGTTTGGCTGCCCCAGGCTTCAGAGAAGGTGAAGTGCATTCTCTGGTTGTTGGAAAGAGTTAGGTCACCAGCCCACATCTCTGAAGGGAGTGGGCCTATTCCCCATGGGTTGTGGACTGTGAGGTCACCACCTTACTCTTCTGAGGAGGTTGGTCTTGTATGCCAGAGATTAGGGACAATGTTACTGCCACCTCACTCTATTAACTCTAACCCAGAGTTTGGGGAAAGCATGGCCATCACTCCAATGTTCTTGGAGGGTAATGTCTGGAGCTCAGTAACCACCCAGATGTTTGATGAGGATGAAACCAATAAAATAGCCTTTGGGCAAGTCTGTGGAAAGGTTGGGCTTCCATGAGGCCCCAAGGAGGAAAATAAAACGTCATCTTAAGATTGATTCTCTGATTTTGAAATTTAATGGAGTATGCCATGAAGGTTTTTGGAACTGTTGGGGACAAGTGCATGTTTGCTTCCCAAATTTTCCTTGTGGAAGCAGATAACTTGTTCTGTAAGTTTCGCAGGTCGACAGACAGAGGGGACTTTGCCTGAAGACAAACTGTATTCCTATAAGTGATTGTGGTGGGATTTTGTACTTAGCATTGTTACTGAAATGGTTTAAGCTTTTTTGGAATAATGTAATATCTTTTGGGGATTCAGAGGGGAAAGTATGGCAGTTTGAGATTATTTTTGAATCCTAAAAAGAGAAAGATTATATTTGTAAACTAACCTATTCCTCTGGGTGTAATGTCCTTTGATCACATTCAATCCACCTGAGGTGTTTTGATTAAATTACCTGTTAAAATTAGGGCTTTGATTTGACCATGTCATTAGGGCATGACTCTGGCTTAGTCCCAACCACCTAGGTGGGCAGATAAAAATGGACACTCACTCAAGAAGACACACAAGAACAGAGAGATCTCTAATGTTTGATCCTGTGGCCCTGGGGAGAATTGAGTCATTACCCTGATAGTTTGCAAGTGAAGAGAACAGAGCAGTTGAGCAGCTGAGAAGGCCTGGAAAGAAATGAGCCCTATGTCATAGACTGATATAGGTTGCCCTGAGAGTCCAGGCAGAGATCAGGGACCATCTTGCTTCAACACGTGGCAATTGACTTTGGTGAGAAATCAGCCTTGAGTTGGATGCTTTAGGGCCTTGTAAATTTAAGCTTCTACCCCAAATAAATAACCTTAAAAAAGCCAACTGATTTCTGGTACTATGCATCAGCACACCTTTAGCATACTAATAATTCAACATGATTCCTCCTCTTCAACATTCCACAAGCATCACAACATAGCAGTACAACATAACATCATATATGACAAGATGGGATAAATCTTGGTTAAAATTTGAAATTTAAATCACTGTTTAATTTGTTCTGTTACAGAAAGAAAAAAAGAAGAAAGAAAGAATGAAAGAAAGAAAGGAAGGAAGGAAGGAAGGAAGGAAGGAAGGAAGGAAGGAAGGAAG
>JAKSZT010054499.1:796345-830983 GCA_026826555.1 Tolypeutes matacus | reverse complement strand
GAAGGAAGGAAGGAAGGAAGGAAGGAAGGAAGGAAGGAAGGAAGGAAAGAAGGAAAGAGAAATATATTAGAATAAAAAACTAAACAAAATGCAAATACTGACAAATTTTTATATCCATTTAACACCTCCATTCCTAAATCCTAGAGAAATGTGGGCTTCTAATGATTCTAGTTCTGTTAGTGAATACTGTTAAATCATGGAAGAGATATAGAGGTGCCTTCCATTATATATACCACATTGGGTGTTTTACCAAAATGTCACAGGTACCAAACAATAATTCCAAGAGAAATAAAAGCCCTGTAGCCTTGACTTCTGAGTTTGAACTTGAGTTTCTTAATCCATATTCCTACCACTTCTGTTTCCGGAGGTCACAGTGATCATAGCACTGAGTTACTGAGCTGAGTGAAAATGTCCTGAAAGGACTTAGAAAAATTGATATAGACAGTTGCATTGTATTGAGAGATTTCTGACAGAGCTATCACATTAAGGAAATCTCATTGTCACAGTTCTCTCATCTGTAAAATGAATAAAAAATTTGGTTGAACTGAAGCACATGTTAAGGGATTTAAGACATTAATTAAGGTGTCTGAAAAAATGAGAATTATACAGATGTTAAATTTAGCACTGCAAATAGTACATCAATGATGGTCCATAACCAAGTCTACTAATATGAGTTATATGCAGAAGGAACTCCTATAATGTTTGATTCGTTATTTCCTTATTCATCAGAACACAGTTTGGTGCTTGGTGATGTTTAAAACTGCATTGTAGCCATTGAAAGAAGGATAGCAAGAGAGAAATGCACAGCTTTTAAAAATATATCCGAAGCAGATTGGCTCTGCAAGCATCAAAATGAAGCTTAACTGTGATAATATATATAAAATGTAAAGTGCCAAACACAGAGTCTGAAACAGAGAAATTTCTCAGTAAGTTCAAGGTTTTTTCTTGTCCATGAGAACAATATCTTCTCTTTTCTGACAGCACCATCCCTAAAGGATCACACACTCTTCCAAACTGGCATAGCTTTGTTCATCACACCAATTGAATAAGTACTCTTTTTCTTTTAATGTACGAATTAACTAATTTTACTAGTCATTTAGTGCACCCACCTTTTACTGATGAAAACACTGAAGCAAACAAAAGTTGAGTGACTTGTACAAGGCCAAATAAGCCAGTTAATAATGTTTATTATAGTCATCAGATATGTGTCAAATGATGTGATAGACTTTGGGAATAAAATGATAAGCAATATGGATTCAGTCCTCGCCCTTATAAAACTTAAAATCTAGTGTTGGAAAGAAAGAGTAACAAATCACAAGGCATAAATGTAAATCGAAATCTCAGATAGGTTCTATAAAGAAAAGGTGCATGTGCTAAGATAATATACAGCATGGTTTTAAAATATATATATTTATTATTGGAGAATTTGTGAGCTGACAAAACAACCATAAATAATGTGCAGAATTCCCATTCTTCACCCCTCCACCAACACCAAGCATTGTTTGGAACATTAGGTACAGATTATGAAAGAACATCATCGAAATATTACTATTAGTGAGGATTGTAGGAAGGTGACATTGAATTAGACAGATAAGGCTCAGCTCTCTCATAAAAACAATGGAGAAAGAGCTAAAAGCTGCCCAAGGTACATGCTTTGGGTGTCAGCAGGTAAGGACAGTACTTCACAACTCCCAGGAGGGTGAGAGACAGTGAGACAAAGAAGCCGGAACAACAAACTGTGAGTTACCATACCTCCCAGCCTTCTGGAATGGCTCCCATCTCCCATCCCCAAGATATTCAGTGGCAGTAAAACCCCTGGCTCATTTCAGCTGACTGAGAGGGAAACATTTATCTTCTTCCCTGTGATCTGTTACAAAGGAAAAGGCAGGAGGAGTAGGGGGGACTTTTCTTCAGTGAATTCGGCCAGCAAAGCCCACTTTGAATCCTAGCTCTAGCTAGATGAAAATAAAGGAAAACTGAGAGAGATACACCTCAGTGGAAAGGTGCACCAATGAGCACCATCTGCTGCTCTGACTGGAAATTAAATGGACAAAAAAAGACTTAGAGCTCTCTTTACCCCACACGTGGGAGAAAGTCTGTTCCCCATTAGTGAATACCTGGCACAATTTTAGAAACTTTAGCTGGGCAAGCTGTCAAAGCTGAATGGAGGTAATCTAAGCACCTCTTAAAATATATGTGTATATATATATATATATATATATATATAAATAAATAACATTTTTGTAAGCAAATACACATATATGCATATATATTTATATATCATTTTGCAAATGTTTGTGTGTATTGTGAGAATTTTGATTTTTACCCATAATAATAAAAAAAAAAGCTGAATGGAGAAATAGATGTCTCTACAATAATAGTTGGGGACTTCAATCCACCACTCTTAGTATTGGATAGAAATTCTGGATGGAAGATAAACCAAGAGCTTGAATAATTTGATAAATGAACTAGACATAACAAATATCTATAGAGCATTGCACCCAAAACAGCTGAATATACTTTATTTTCCAGTTCTCATGGATCTTATCCTTTATGTCCAAAGCATGAGCAGCAAAATAAAAAATAGGTAAATGAGACCTCCTCCAAATTCAGCACTTTTGCACCTTAATGGACTTTGTCAAAAGGGTGAAAAGGCAGCTGACTCAATGGGAGAAAATATTTGACTATCACATATCTGATTGGGTTTTAATATCCATGATATATAAAGTGTTGCCGGAAAGGAACTGGGTCCATGAAAACGGTGCCGCGGATGAGAAAGAATAAGACAAAGAAAGAAGAACTGGGATCAGGGGACTCTCCGTACGGAATGGAGAGAAGAGCTCAGCCACACCATAGAGCATGGCTTTTATTTGGTTTTTGAATCAATAGATAAATGACAGTTTACATTCTTGAAGGGTTTACATTCCTGCATGTAGCAGACATTGTAAATCTTATCTAACATAGAAACTCAGGATGATTCCCCACCCAGCTACTATAAGATCTTGTCTCATTATCATGAGACTCATTATCTCCTACATTCCAGGGTGTCTCCTACATTCCAAAGTGATCTGCTTATTGTCAGTAGTCATGGCCTTTGAAACTCCATCATTTCCCCCTTTTTTATTAGAATTTTTCAGTGAAGACTATAGGAACCATTATATAAGTGATACAAGGTGACTCCTGTAACACTTGTCTTCTTCCATAAGCTCTTGTGATTGTGCCTGTCTTAGGTTGTCCTCATCTGAGAATCTTACCCGTCATTGGCCAACAGTCAAGCCTTTGAGCTCTTACATGGAAGGCAATTTCATTAATATTTATACTTCTTCAGGTTCCTTAAGTGAATATTTTTGTGCAGATAAATAGTGTTAAGATCAAGGGGTTATTAGTAGAATCTTTCTACTAAATAATGCAAAATTAGTTTCTCATGGCCAAGTTTCTTAACATAAATGTATTTTTCCGATCTAATTTTCCATTTTTTCTTTGAATATGTCATTACTCTACCCTTGACGATACAAACAATTAAAATGCATATAACAATAATTCCAAATCCAATCCAAAATGATATTTGAACTGTTTTTTGTTTCTACCAATGAAACAGCTGCACCAGTGGTTTCTTTCAATTCATTTGATACATGCTCAATGCCTTCTTTTGCAATTCTAAAAGATTTATAGAAACATTATGAATTATTTAAGTATGTAATGTAGTGCATTTAAATTTTGATTATTAAAGTATGTTATACATAATTTATAACTACAGTAGAACCAGCAGACATTCAATGAATAAACTTTTATTTTTATGCATTTAAAAATTTTAGTAGCATTATTAGAATGACCTTAATTTTTTTTTTTTTTTTTGGTACAGCTTGAGTCATAGGTAAAAATAAATTATTTTTTCCTATTTGGGCTGTGGGGCAATACATTAAATTTAATTTATTGTTGGTTGTTTTACAGAAATGGGAATGTGGGCTGGCTTGACTTGTTTAAGAAGATTAATTTTTTTGTGTATGTGTGACAAACTGGTAATATTTGGGACTGTTGCACATTGCACTAGTGTTATTTTATTTTATTTTATTTTATTTTTTTTAATTATTATTATTTTTTTAAGATTTTATTTATTTATTCATTTATCCCCCCTTGCTACTTGTGCCCGCTGGGTCAGCTAACCACGCCGTGCGGGTGGGCTTGCCTTCAACAGGAGGCCCCGGGAACCGAACCCGGGGCCTCCCATATGGTAAACGGGAGCCCTATTGATTGAGCCACAGCCGCTTCCCTAGTGTTATTTTAATTTGCTGTCATTTACTGTTATGCACTACCCCTGCCAGCTCTTAATGGCTGCTTGCATTCTGTAGTTATAGACTTGTTTTTTTTTGTTTTGTTTTGTTTTGTTTGTTTTTTAGCAGAGTTGGAATGAATCAGATAAACGAGATAAAGCATGTGCCTTTTGATTTTTAGACAGAGAGGTAGTTTTATAAAATAATTAAAATTATTATTAATAACAGTATATATTTATTTAATATTACACTGAAACATTATTAAATTTTCAGTTATTTTATACACCTTTAAAGTAATTATATGAACCTTTTATTCATATAACTTTAATTGTTACAAAATTTAAAAATTTCTTTTAAGTGTACAACAGTTTTGAATACCTTATTTAACTTATATCACATGAACTTAACTATTTTTAGTATTTTATCATTTTTTAGGTAACAGACTAAATCATTTGTAACAGTTTAAAACAAAAAGCTTCTTTTTGAGAAAACAGGTTTAAACATTATATATTTTTTAAAGTGATAAAACTTGTTTCTTCAAGGAAACGTTAAGGTTAAAGTATAAGAAGCTACTTAGATAAAACACTTTCTTTTTTGCATACTGATTATTCAGGAGAAAGACTGTAAATTTTTATTAAAATAGATTAATGACGAGAAACTTTGAGAAAGAATAAAACTTTAACTTTGTTTTAATAACTAGTCATTTTATATTAGGACAAAATTACTTTCTTTTCTTTAATAATAAAATCACATTTTATATACCTCCCATATTTAAGTTACCACAATGATTTTGGAAACTGTTTCTAAGCAAACTTCTGACAATATACAATTACCATCAACATTAAACAAACTTGTTAGAATAATGATTTAGTTTCTTTATAACTATTTTTATTATTTTTAATTAATACCCATATTTATTTTTTAATATAAGCACTTATTTAATGTTGGCCATATGAATAGAGCTCTTTTAATAATTTTTATTCATCAATTTAATATTACCATCCGGAGGTATCAAAATATACACTGACACCGAACAAACAGACAAACACAAAACAAGTTACAACACATCAATAGAAACATACATCTCTCATTTTTCTGCTTTTGAGAATTTTTCTGGAAACTGTATTGTTAAGTTTTCTTACTTTTTCAATGGTTTAATTTTATTAGCCTTTATCATCCACAGCCTTATCATTATGTAAGCAGTAGGAGGTTTATAAAGTTGCTGCTGGAACTGAAGGGTTAACATCCACAGGTGGAGTTGAAGAGCTATTAATAGCTTGAAAAGTGCCCTAGGGAATCCCTTCATGGTTGCCGTGGCAACACAAGCCTCTGTAGGAGGCTCTGGGTGGTCACTTTCAGAACATTCATAGTCATACAGATGTAAATTGGCCTTAAGCTGATTAGAGACAGAATCCTCCACCTCTGCATTTTTGGAGGGCTTACTAGATTTTGTTTGAAGAGGCTTAAAAGCCAAAGTAATAAGATGTTTAGCTGTATCAGATAATAAGTCTCTTCCCCATAAATTAAGTCCTACATCTGCAACTTGTACAATGGCAATATCATCATATTGAGCTTGGCAAGGAACCCCAGCCCATTGACCTATTCCTAATATTTGTTCAGCAGTAATAGGCACTGGTGGGTCTTGCTGTTGATTTCGTCGTGCTACAATATTAGCTTCATCAGCCCACCAAGTTTTAAATTGTAAAAATTCTGCTGAATTAAGAACAGCTCGAGCTAACAAATCCCAGTTTCAGGGTATTAATCTGTCTGCTTGTGTCAGTCTTTGCACCAATCCTTCAGTATAAGGAGAATTAACACCATATTGAGTGCATGTTTCTTTTAATTCTCTAATAGGAGCATGCTCATACTGTACACCCCCTTGGCGATCATCAGCATCTACTGGAATTTGAGTTACTATTATCGGAAAAGTAGAAAAAAGTTGCATAGCCTCTGAATCCCCTTCTCTACTTCCCTGTGCTATACTTTTCATAATTGAGGAGGATGGTGCTGGCACAAAAACAGAAACTTTAGAAGGGTCATCAAATGTTGTAAAAAATGAATCAGTAGATACCTTAGGAGGCACAGACGCCGGTTTAAAAGACAATAAACCATCTTTTGGAGCGGACGGCATAGCGACCGCTGGAAAATTTCCATAAACTTCCTTTTTCCTTTCCTTCTTTTTATTAGACATGAGTCTATCTGGTTTTGCCTGTTCATTAATTTTTTCATATATATTTTCATTAAAATCACCATTAGCTTGTTCTGCTATTGGACCAGCAATAGCAGTATCCTGTTTACAATCTTCAACTTCATCTGATTGTAAAGGTTCAAGAGCAACAGAAATAAGACTACACAAAGGCCATACATGAAGGGGAATTATATTTCCTTTTTGATAAACCTGTTTTAAAGCTTTCTTCACTAACTCCCAATGTTTCAGGTTTAAAATATCCCGCCCTTGTGGCTGAAACCAATAACAACATTTCTGAGAAAGAATAAGACAAAGAAAGAAGAACTGGGATCAGGGGACTCTCCATCTGGAATGGAGAGAAGAGCTCAGCCACACCATAGAGCGTGGCTTTTATTTTGTTTTTGAATCAATAGATAAATGACAGTTTACATTCTTGAACGGTTTACATTCCTGCATGTAGCAGACGTTGTAAATCTTATATAACATAGAAACTCAGGATGATTCCCCACCCAGCTACTATAAGATCCTGTCTCATTATCATGAGACTAGGTTTTTTTGTTTGTTTGTTTTGTTTTTTTTTTTAACTTTATTTTGTACATTTAATAATTGAAAACATAAGCAATTAAAAACTAAAAAGTAAACACAGATGGATAAATATATACATTTCTCAATTAAATGTAATGGAAACATGCAAATTATTCTTTTTGTGTGTGAATCAAACAATATATTACACAATATATTTGGTTCATAGTAATGCATTCATACAGTATTTGTCCTTTTGTGTCTGGCTTGCTTCACTCAACATAATGTCCTCCAGGTTCATCCATGTTGCCATATGCTTTATGACTTCATTTCTTCTTACAGCTACATAATACTCCATTGTGTGAATAGACCACAGTTTGTTTATCCACTCATCTGTTGATGGACACCTGTGTTGTTTCCAACTTTTGGCAATGGTGAATAATGTGGCTATGAACATCGGTGTGCAGATGTCTGTTCGTGTCATTGCTCTCAGTTCTTCTGGGTATATACCCAGTAGTGGTATTGCAGGGTCATATGGCAAGTCTATATTCAACTTCTTTAGGAACTGCCAAACAGTCCTCCATAGTGGTTGTACCATCTTGCATTCCCACCAACAGTGAAGAAGTGTTCCTATCTCTCCACATCCTCTCCAACACTTGGAGTTCTCTGTCTTTTTAATAGTGGCCATTCTGATAGGTGTGAAATGATATCTCATTGTAGTTTTGATTTGCATTATCCTAATCATGAGTGATGTTGAGCATTTCTTCATGTGTTTTTTTGCCATTTGTATTTCTTCTTCAGAGAAATGTCTATTCAGGTCTTTGGCCCATTTTTTAATTGGGCCATTTGTCTTTTTGTTGTTGAGTTGTAACATCTCTTTATATATCCTGGATATTAAACCCTTATCAGATATGTGATTTCCAAATATTTTTTCCCATTGAGTTGGCTGCCTTTTCACCATTCTGACAAATTCCTGTGAGGTGCAAAAGTGTTTAATTTTGAGGAGGTCCCATTTATCTAATTTTTCTTTTGTTGCACGTGCTTTGGGTGTGAGGTCCAAGAAACCACCACCTACTACAAGGTCTTGAAGATGTTTCCCTACATTTTCTTCCAGTAATTGTATGGTCCTGGCTTTTATATTTAGATCTTTGATCCATTTTGAGTTGATTCTTGTATAGGGGGTGTGATAGGGGTCCTCTTTCATTCTTTTGGTTATAGATATCCAGTTCTCCCAACACCATTTGTTGAAGAGACTGTTTTTTCCCATAAGCATGGGTTTGGTAGGTTTGTCAAAAACCAGTTGACTGTATAGGTGAGGGTTTATTTCTGGATTCTCAATTCTATTCCACTGATCGATATGCCTATCTTTATGCCAGTGCCATGCTGTTTTGACCACTGTAGCTTTGTAATATGTTTCAAGGTCAGGCAGCGAAATTCCTCCCACATTGCTCTTCTTTTTTAGAATATTTTTGGCTATTCAGGTGCACTTACCCTTCTAGATGAATTGGGTAATTGCCTTCTCTAATTCTGTAAAGTAAGCTGTTGGGATTTTGATTGGTATTGCATTGAATCTATAAATCAGTTTGGGCAAGATTGACATCTTCACGATATTTATTCTTCCAATCCATGAACACGGAATGTCTTTCCATTTGTTTAGGTCTTTTTAAATTTCTTTTAGCATTGTTTTGTAGTTTTCTGCATATAGGTCCTCTACTTCTTTGGTTAAATTAACTCCTAGGTATTTGAGTCTTTTTGTTGCTATTGAAAATGGAAATTTCCTCCTGATTTCCTCCTCAGATTGTTCAGTACTAGTGTACAAAAACATTACTGATTTTTGCGTGTTGATCTTATATCCTGCCACTTTCCTGAACTCATTTATTAGTTCAAGTAGCTTTGTTGTGGATACTTCAGGATTTTCTAAATACAGGATCATGTCATCCGCAAACAGTGAGAGTTTTACTTCCTCTTTTCCTATTTGGACGCCTTTAATTTTTTTTGTCTTGTCTAATTGCCCTAGCTAGAACTTCTAGTACAATGTTGAATAACAATGGTGACAGTGGGCATCCTTGTCTTGTTCCTGATCTTAGGGGGAAAGCTTTCAACCTTTCCCCATTGAGTATGATGTTGGCTGTGGGTTTTTCATACATGCCTTTTATCATATTGAGGAATTTTCCTTTTATTCCTATCTTATGAAGTATTTTTATCAAAAAAGGATGTTAGATTTTGTCGAATGCCTTTTCTGCATCTATTGAGATGATCATGTGGTTTTTTTCCTTTAATTTGTTAATGTGGTGTATTACATTGATTTTGATTGATTTTCTTATGTTGAACCAGCCTTGCATACCAGTAATAAATCCCACTTGGTCGTGATGTATAAGTCTTTTGATATGCTGTTGGATTCGATTTGCAAGTATTTTGTTGAGAATTTTTGCACCTATGTTCATGAGAGAGATTGGTCTGTAATTTTCTTTTCTTGTGGAATCTTTATCTGGCTTTGGTATTAGGGTGATGTTGGCTTCATAAAATGTGTTGGGTAATTTTCCCTCCTCTTCAATTTTTTGGAAGAGTTTAAACAGGATTGGTGTTAATTCTTTTTGAAATGCTTGGTAGAACTCACCTGTGAAGCCATCTGGTCCTGGACTTTCCTTTACTGGGAGATTTTTGATGATGGATTCAATCTCCTTAATTGTGTTTGGTTTGTTAAGTTCTTGTATTTCTTTTTGTGTCAGTGTAGGTTGGTTATGATTTTCTAGAAATTTGTCCATTTCATCCAGGTTGTCTAGTTTGTTGGCATATAGTTTCTCATAATATCCTCTTATGGTTCTTTTTATTTCTGTGTGGTCATTTGTAATTTTCCCCCTTTTGTTTCTGATTGTATTTATTTGCATCTTCTCTCTTTTTTTCTTTGTTAGTCTAGTGAGGGGTTTGTCAATTTTATTGATCTTCTCAAAAAACCAGCTTTTGGTTTTGTTGATTTTCTCTATTGCTTTTCTGTTCTCATTTTCATTTATTTCCGCTCTAATCTTTATTATTTCTTTCCTTCTTTTTGCTTTGGGATTGGTTTGCTGTTCTTTTTCTAGTTTCTCAAGTTGTTCAGTTAAATCTTTGAGATTAGCTCTTTCTTGTTTCTTAATACAGGCATTTAGGGCTATAAATTTCCCTCTCAAGACTGCCTTTGCTGTATCCCATAAGTTTTGATATGTTGTGTTCTCATTTTCATTTGTCTCAATATATTTACTGATTTCACTTGCAATTTCTTCTTTGACCCACTGAATATTTAGGAGTGCGCTGTTCAGTCTCCACACATTTGCAATTTTCCTTTTTTCCTGTCTGTTTTTTGATTTCTAGTTTCATTCCATTATGATCTGAGAAGGTGCTTTGTATAATTTTAATCTTTTTATATTTATTGAGAGCTGTATTGTGACCTAACATGTGATCTATCCTGGACAAAGATCCATGGGCACTTGAGAAGAATGTATAACTCACTGAGTATGGATGCAGTGTTCTGTATATGTCTGTTAGGTTTAACTTGTTTATCATATTGTTCAAGTTCTCTGTTTCCTTGTTGATCTTCTGTCTAGTTGTTCTATCTAATGATGTGAGAGGGGTGTTGAAGTCCCTGACGATTATTGTAGAAATGTCTATTTCTCCTTTCAGTTTTGCCCGAGTTTGTCTCATATATTTTGGGGCATCCTAGTTAGGTGCATAGATATTTATGACTGTTATATCTTCCTGGAGGATCGTCCCTTTCATTAATATATAATGGCCTTCTGCATCTCTTATCACTTTTTTGCATTTGAAGTCTGTTTTGTCTGATATTAGTATAGCTACCCCTGCTCTTTTCTGTTTACTATTCACATGGAGTATCTTTTTCCAACCTTTTACTTTCAGCCAGCTTGTATCCTTGTGTCTGAGGTGAGTTTCTTGTAAGCAGCATATGGATGGCTCATGTTTTTTTTATCCATTCTGTCAGCCTGTATCTTTTGATTGGGGAATTTAATCCATTCACATTCAATGATATTACTGAAAATGCACTATTTATTTCCTCCATTTTATTCTTTGGTTTTCATATATCATCTTATTTTTGTCTTTCTTTTTACTTTTTTGGTTATCCTTTCTGCTTTTCTTTCTTCTATACTCTCCTCCAAGCCTCTCTCTCCTGTCTTTTTCTTTCAGGTTCTAAGGCTTCCTTTAATATTTCCTGCAAAGGTGGATTCTTTTTTTGCAAACTCTCTTAGTTTGTGTTTGTTTGTGAAAACTTTATATTCACCTTCATATTTGAAGGACAGTTCTGCTGGATAAAGAATTCTCGGCTGGCAGTTTTTCTCTTTCAGTTTCCTAATTGTATCATACCACTGTCTTCTTGCCTCCATGGTTTCTGAAGAGAAATCTGCACAAAGTCTTACTGGACGTCCTTTGTACATGATCGTTTGCTTATCTCTTGATCCTCTGAGAATTTTCTCTTTATCTTTTATATTTGACGTTCTGCATAATATGTGTCTTGGTGTAGGTCTATTTGGATTTAATCTTATTGGGGTACGGTGTGCTTCTTGGACATGTAAGTTCATTTCTTTCGTGAGAGTTGGGAAATTTTTAGCTATTATTTCCTCTAATACTCTTTCTGCCCCTTTTCCCTTCTCTTCTCCTTCTGGAACTCCCATGACACGTGTTCTTGCTTTTTGTGTTGTTATTGAACTCTCTGAGCCCCTGCTCAATTTTTTCCATTCTTTTCTCTCTCTGTTCTTTTCTCTCTTCAATTGTAGTTGCTCTGTCTTCAGTATCACTTATTCTTTCTTCTATCATTTCGAGTCTGCTGTTGTATGCTTCAAATGTATTTTTTACTTCACCTATTGTGTCTTTCATTCCCATGAACTCCGTTACTTTTCTGTTCAGGATTTCAAATTCTTCTTTACGTTTGCGCAATGACTTCTTGATGTCATTGATCTCTTTAACTATATTCTCTTTCATCTCATTAATTTGATTTTGGAAATGTGTGCTCATCTCACTGATTAGTTCTCTCAAATTCTGCATCTCTTCTGGGACTTTGCTGTATTCCTTTTCTTGGGCCATGTCTTCTATTTTCTTAGTATGGCCCATAATTTTTTGCTGGTGCTTAGGCACCTGGTTAGTTTGTATTTTATTTAGATGCTCTATCTCTTTCTCTTCTATTGGGTTTTAGTGGCAGGAGGCTGTGAGTTACCACTGCTCTTTGATTTTTGGCTCAACCTTGATTGTTAGGATTGTTCTGCTGGTTGCTCAAAACTGGACACTGGACCCAGTAATTGGTTGTAGAGTCGTTTCCTAGGGCCTTTGGCAGGGAGGCTATAGAGGCCAGGAAAAGCCTCTCTTACTTATTAATTTTCTTATGTGCACTTCCTTGGTCTGTCAGGAGATGGCGCTTGTTGACAGCTCTCAATTCAATGTCAGAGCGTATTTGTTGTGACACAGACCAGATCAATGTGATAGAGATTCCTGTCTGGGGGCTAAGAGCCCTGTGATTCAAACTTTCTGAGACAGTTCTCCAGACTTCTCTTGTAGTGCCCCCCTTTTCCCAGCTAGGAAATATTTCCACTCCCTTCTGAATCCTCAAGAATCAGTCCCTGTTGTAGAGGAGGAGATTGGAAGGTTTGTATATTTTTAGCCCTTTGCATGCTCCAAGGCAAACAATGGCGCAGCCCCACCCGGCCTGGAAGGGCTCTCGGGACAGGGCAGACCAAACCTGGGAGTCCAAAGCAGGGTCAGCCCCAGGCTCTCTCTCCCCTCTCCTGTGGTGTCCTCAACAATTAGTCCAGGCTAGAAGAGAGGTAGGTTGCAAGGGTCGGATTTCTCCAGTCCTTTCTAGGCTCCCAGGGCAAACCGCTGTGTGGAAGGGTCCTTGGGGCTCTGTAGCCCAAATTTCAGGTCAGAATCTGAGTCAGCCTAAGGCTGAGTCCCTCTCTCTCCCCTTTCTGGGAGTGGCAGATCCCTGAAGCCCCCTTTGTCTGTGGTCGCAGGCCCAGAGGCCCGAGAGTTCTGAAGAGTGTGGGGGAGGGTGCCGGCAGCAGCAGAAGCTGCTACTTGCAACTCACAGTTCTGTAGTCGTGATTTCTCTCTTCTGTCCCTCTCTCCTCTGGGTGGTGTGCAGCCTTCACCTGATGTCCTAAACCCTAGAAGATCTTTTTCGGGGCTGTTTCAGCTTGCCCTTTAGCTATTTTTCTGGAGAAGAGATTCCCGTGTCTTACTAGTCCGCCATCTTCCCGGAAGTCTCGAGACTAGGTTCTTATCTCCTACATTCCAGGGTGTCTCCTACATTCCAAAGTGATCTGCTTATTGTCAGTAATCATGGCCTTTGAAACTCCATCAATAAAGAGCTCATACAACTCTGTAATAAAAAGACAAACCACCCAATTTTAAAAAATGGGTAAAAGACTTGAAAAGAGAACTGTCCAAAGAAGAAATACAAATGGCCAAGAAACAAGTGAAAAAAAGTTCAAAATTACTAGGAATTAAGGCAATGCAAATCAAAACTACAATGAGATATCATTTCACACATATTAGACTGGTTGCTATTTAAAAAATTGGAAATCTGTAAATGTTGGCCAGGATGTGGATGGATAGGAACATTTATTCACTGTCAGTAGAAATGAAAATGGTACAGCCACTGTGGAGGACTGTTTGGCAGTTCTTAATGAAGTTGAATATTGACTTGCCATGGGACCCAACAATAGCATTTCTAGGTATATGCCCAGAAGAACTGAGCAGTGGCAGGAACAGGCATCTGCACACTGATGTTCATATCAGCATTATTCATGATAGCTAAAAGTTGGAACAACCCAGGTGTCCATCAACTGATGAATGGATAAACAAATTGTGGAGTATACACATGATGGAATCTTATGCAGTGGTAAGAAGAAATGAAATCATGAAACATAGGACAACATGGATGAACCTGGAGGCCATTATGTTGAGTGAAGCAAGCCAAACACAAAAGGACAAATTCTGTATGATTGCCATATTATGAACTAAATATATTATGTGAAATATAAATATATTATTGTGCCTTTCATTCTCATAAGAGCTTCCATTTTCTATCTATGCCTTCAAATTTTTCCTTGTTCTCACCTAATGTCTTATTATCCTTAATCTTTTTAGCCATCTCATTGAATTCATTTATGAGATTTGTTTTAGTACCTTTGATTAGTTGTCTTTACTCCTTTATATCATTGGAGGTTTAGTTTGCTCCTTTAACTGGGCCATATCTACTTGTTTCTTGGTATGGATTGGAATTTTTTGTTGGTGTCTCAGCATCTGATTTAGTTGATGTATTTATTCTGGGCTCAGTTTCTGTCTTTAGTCTAGAACTTTGTGTTACAACACCTCTTTGGATCTCTATAATGGCTTGTGTTTAGCCAGTGTTAATTTTTCAGATCTTTTCAATTTGTTTCTTATCTATTCTCCCTTGTTGAGAGTGGACTGGGAGCCAGGGTGCAGCTGATACTGTGAGCCATGGAGGCTGAAGCTACTTATGTTACCTTTCTCCCTTGTCCAGGGTGGAGATGGAGCCACTGCCATGTGCAGAAATCTGAGCCTTGCAAACCAAGACCATGTTGTAGTTGCCAGGAGAGGTTGATGAAGCTCTGCATACCTTCCTCCCTTGCCTGGGGTGAGGAGCTGCAGGGTGAGCAGGAAACTAAGGCATCCAGACAAAAGCTAACCACTGTTGCCCAGATAGATGGACGAATCACTTGACCCCCTTCTTTCCTGCCACAGGCAAGGATATGGCCACATGTATACCCAAAATTCTTGTCTGTGTGTGGCAAAAGCAACTGCAGTTGCCTGTAGAGGCTGAAGAAGTACTGCCCCCTCCTGTCCTATTGTGGGTGAGGATGTACTGACATGGTTGATCAAGAATCTATTCCATGAAAGCCAAAAGTCCCTGCACTTGCCCAAAGAGGTGAGGAAGCTATCCCTCTTCCTGTCCTGTCATATGTTGGGATGTAGCTACAGTGGTGCACAATAATCTAGCTCTTGAAGGCCTAAAGTGCTTTCCATTGCCCAGAGAGGATTGGGAAGCACACTCTCTTTTCCTGCCTTGTCAGAGGTGGGGATGAAGCCACAGGTATGTCCAAAAGTCTTGTTTGGGCAGGCTGAAAGCATCTGCACTTGCCCAGAGAGGCTAAGTAAGCACCAATCCCTTCCTGTCTTATGGGGGTGGGATATAGCCACATGGGTGCCTAACAATCTAGTCTGTGTGTTGCCAGATTTTCTGTAGGTTTTTGATTATGTAACAAAAAAGAATTTAAGAATATACCAGTTTAGTTAGGCCAGTAGTTTATTAAGAAAATGATAGAAGGGAAAGAAAATAACAGATTATGGGTCCCAGGTGTAATTGCATTCTGGTTCAGGCACAGAAAGAGAAAGGGCAAAAAAGGGTCGATTTAGTCTCTGAACTGGCCTTTTAAACCATTAATTATTCCACCGATTTGCTAACTTTTGAGAGGTGTCCCAGTTGTTTGCTATTTTCATTGATTATCCCACCCATCAATCCCCTGGGGGGCCAATAATTGGGTCCCTTGGGAATATACTGGACTTTTCCTTGATCCATATGAAATCCCATTCCAAATGAGGGTTCTCATGGGGTTCTTCCAGCAGCCTCAGGGGTGTTTCCATGGAGACATGTTTCATGGTCATTTTTCTGCCAGTTCCCAGATTCGTCTTCTCATTCCCTAAACTAGCCTGCTTCACAGGTAGACTGAAAATGACTACAGTTGTCCAGAGAGGCTTGTGTTGTTCCTCCCTCTCAGGGGTGGGCTGGAGCCCAGGCTATGGCAGCAATCTGACCTGGGTGGGAAGAAACTGGTCCTTACTGACACTGTGATTTTCAATCAGATCTGCTTCACGTCATGCTGGAGAAAGAGTTAAAATGGAGGCTATTGGATTCTTTCCAATTTGGACAGGTTCAAACTTTAGCTATAATTAAGATAGAACTTTAGCCAGCCATATTTACTAATCTGTAGCTGAGGTAGGTGCCCAACCATCTCTTTTTTCCTGAATTTTTTGGAAATGGAGCTTTCAACTCTAGCCAGGGAATAGATCCTGGGACATCTTACCCCACCAGTGGTAGATGGGCACTGGCCTCCATGGCATAGAATGCTATATTCAAGAATCTTCACTGCAGATGATTAGTTTGCTCCTTCCATTGTACCAAGGATGTTGCCAGGTGCTTGTAGAAGTTTGGTATTGCTTATGAATTCCAAAAAAATATATTGGATTATGTTTGTAAACTGGTATGTTCTTCTGGACATATTGTATTGGATTAGATTCAGATTTTTCACTTTTAATTGATTAAATGTTGATTAAGGCATTGAATGGGTGACATCAATAGGATGATGAATCCCTCCCCACCACAGAGAAAATGACATGGCAGAGAAGAAAGTTGGAGTTTTGATCCTGGAGTCCAGGAAGTAAGCACACAGTGAAGCAGATATGTGAGGAAAGAGAGAAGTCTCCATTAGACATGGCAGACGCCCCAGGAAGAGAGATGAGCTGTTCACCTGACTGTTTACTGCTGGCCTTGTGGAGAGAGCAGAGCATCTGAGTCTGGAGAGAAATGAGCCATGGGAGAGAGACGAGACTTATTTCAGCCTACAGCTGTTATTTGAAGAAGCAGGGACCATGAAGTCTTAAGAGGAAGAAGAAGCCTGAAGCCTTACAGACATCAGCAGACATCTTGCTCCAACATGTGGCAACACATTTTGGTGAGGGAAGTAACCTATACTTTATGACTTCATAACTGTAAGCTTCTACCCAAAATAAATATCCTTTATATAAGGCAACAGATTTCTGGTATTTTGTATCAGCACCCCATTGGCTGACTAATACAATGCTCTTCTGTTCTCCTGGGTCCCCCAAAAAGGTGATCTAGAGTGCTATGGCTGATTTCTAATTGCCCTGTAGCATGGGCTGACTCATGGAGCTCCCTACTCTACTTCCATTTTGCCCCTCCTCCATTGGCATGGCTTTGAGTGGTATGGGAGGGCTTATATGAGGAAATTATATTTGTGATCAGAAAGATGCTAAAGAGTTAACAAATTAAATATTGTGAGTAGGTGCTACAGAAAAGTGATTTATTCAATGGAACATATGCAAAATCTTTTTTGTAGTATGATGTAATAGAAAATGTACACACACACACAACGTTTGAGTGACTGGAGCAGAGAAACTGCAGTGAAATGTGTTGCAAAAGTGATGTTGCAGATGTTAGATTTAAGAAGCCCAAGGAGAGCCTGGAGGATATATTAAGAAAAGTTATTTTTGTCTTAGAAGTATGGGAAATCATTGAAAGTTTTTAGGTATGGCAGGGTATGGAAATATGGAGGGGTTGGAGGCAGGATAAGACATGATTTCTGTTATTAAAATGTCAGTTTGGCAGAAGTGTGAGAGTAGATAGAAAAGAAGGCAGAGTGGAGGTCAGAAGGTAAATTTGGTACCTACTGAAGTAGTCCAGACAGGAGTTGATATTGACTGAAACAACAGTGATGGCAGTATAAATAAATGCTGAGAAGTAAATAAGTTTGATACATAGAAAGGGCATAAAATGATTAGAAGTTGCTGACTTATCAAATATAAAAATGAATAAAGGGAAAAACTAAAATTTGGGAGAAAATAAAATGGTGTCCATTGATGCTATAGACTTTGATGACAGAAATGAAATTTGTGGATTTCCTATTTTCCCTTGACACCATCCTTATATTTGTCCCTTCCCTGCTATGTTTAAGGTACAGGCAGCAGAATTTTGCTTTCAGCTATTGGATCTATGATGCTTGGCTAGAGCATAATTTACACTTGCTTAGAAGATAATGTTTCTTTAGGGATTTATTTATTTATTTATTTATTTATTTATTTATTTATTTATTCTTATCAATTTTTACCACCACCACCCCCGTTTTTGCTGTTTCTGTGTCCATTCGCTGGACAACTCTCTGTTTCCATTTCCTGCCCTCTCTTCTCATCCTTCTCCTCCTGTCTTCACTGGGATTTGATCCTCGGAATCTCTGATGTGGGAGAGAGGCGCACTACCGCTGTGCCAACTTAGTTCCTGGCTTTTCATGCTTCTCATCTTGGATCTCCCTTGTGTTACTCTCCTGTTATGTCATCCTCTTGCTGTGTGTTTTGCGAGGCCTAATGGCACACCCGCAGATGGGTCCTGATGGATAACCCGTTTGCAGGGCCTGGAGGTGCACCCGTGCACAGGGCTTGGTGGCCCATGTGCCTTCTATATTTTTCTCTTTTTTATTTTTACCAGGAGGTCCCAGGGATCGAACCCAGTTCCCTCCATATGGGAGAAGGATGCCCAACCACCTGAACCACATCCATCCCCCTGCTATATCTATTAAGGTTGACCAAAGCTAGCCAAAGTTACAGTCCTTTCCCATACAGGATGGTCATATAATAAATCAGGCTTAGTTTGTCACCAGCATTCTAAAAACCAGACTTAGAAATAAAAACTAGGTCTGGGGATACATGCATGGTTTCTAATACAGCAAATTTTAGCCTACCCTGATGATCACAAAATTAGGTCAGCAATAATATTCACACCATTATTTCTTTATTTTGAACTTCATTTTTTTTTCTCATAACTTGTTTGATATAATTGAGCACTTGAATTAATTTACAAATAAAGACCAGATGATTTTTTAGACCTCTGTAGATGCCTCATGCAACTTAAATGCAATTTCCATGTAGTCCTCAGAATGCTAGCATGTACTACAACAGAATTCAAGTCTATCACATGCTTTCCATAATGTATCAGATGTGCTGCCTTTGTTGAAATCATTATTATCATTTTATAGCTGTAGGTTGACTTTTTTGGGGGGAGCATTTAAAGAATTTATTAAGAAACACAAAGTACACAACCTGAGGTATAGACCGCAGGGTGTGTTGCACGTATGGGGCCCAAGGTCTGGGCTTTTAAAAGTCTTTCTCCTCCTCTTTCATAATGCTGATGTAGGGCGCCAGCTGTTTGCTGTTCTGATTGGTTGCACCACATGTCATTTTACAGGGGATCAGTGGTGCGACCTTTTGAGGGTATCTGTGTCTTTCCCTTGACCTTGAATGGGATTCTCATTACAAATGAGATTCTCATAGCCAGAATATCACAGGGTCTTTCTGGCAGCCTTATTCTCAGGAGGTTTCCAGGTAGAGTCTCACAGCCATGTGGTCTGTCAGCCATGTGGTCTGTTGACCATGTTGTCTCCCAAGCCAGCTGCCTTCCCAATTTCACTATACTAACCTGCCTCAAATACCCCTTCAGAGAGTTTACACACTTATTCTTAATGGAGTGCTGAAGGACGATGGTCATTCCTCTGTAGCTATTTCCTGCTGGTTAGGGTAAGTAGGCCGTACTTGACAAGATGTAAAACCCTCTGGCTATTTTATTGCTGTGGAGGGAAGACAGGCTAAGTACCCTGGTTGGAACTGGGTGAAATTGCCACATAACTAATAAGACATTGATTCAGTCTCTGGCAGAGGTCGAGGAGTGCCTCTGTCTCCTGGCTGGGTTCAACAAAACCTGTTACTGGATGACTCTAGTTTCTGGGCTTCTAGGTTCTTGGCTTACATCACATCAAAGAATTTAAAGACATGCCATATGGTAGGCAATGGAGTAATGAATTTGTTAGGAAGTGAGAACAGTACACATGGTCTCAGTCATGGATTGTAGGTGTGTTGCAGTGTGACTTGTGCTGTAGGTTGATTTTTGTTCCTGCAACTGGGCATCTGTTAAAGGCATCCAAATGTAAGAATACACTGTCACACTTTTTTTCCTCCAACTCTCAGAAAAATCATACAAATAGATCTCATTGAAGATACCAGTAATTGTATAAGGTTGCCCTTTTCTGGGTTTTGAATTTAGAATTTAAATGACTGTGAATCACTTGAAAGCTGTCACTTACAGCATAATATATGAAAGAAATTCACTAAAAGATTGGGAAATGTTGAATTCAAGTGCTCATTAAAACTGCAAAAGAAGATTCTATAGTACAGATGTCAAATTAAAATTTCAATGTTATTTTCTATATAAGATAATCATTTCAACTCTACTTTCACGAACTTTGATAAACTTTTTATTAATGCAAATTTTACTCCTGGAATGTAGCTCTTCTTTATTTAAATGCAATTTGAGCCTTTAGAAATCCATGATTGAGCCTAATGAGATATCTGACTAATGAATCATCCAAGAAAAGCAGCATCAGAAATACATATAATATAGGACTGATGGAGAGATTAAAAAGATAAATTTAAAGCTTAAAATAATTACAAAAAGTAATCCAGGTGATTTAAAGCCTTTAGTGTATCATATTGATGGAAATACACATTTCCAGTTGGTATCAGAAGATATTTATTTACGGTAATTAGGTCAAGGACAGAACACGCACCACTAGTTTAGCATGCAGTTTCATATTTCATCAAACCTACAAAGTGTATCTGATGCTTTATAGATGTATCCTTTTGGTTAGCATAATTGGGGTAGCTGTTGATCTAGTTGCTGTTATTTCTGGTGTTGAAATTCATGTATTTAATATAATAACAATAAATTTTTCAGAGTGGCTTTTCTCACTATCAAAGTTGAACCAAACACTGCCTCAGGTAACTGATCTTTCCCTCAGCCAGTTATAAGTGTGTTTATGGTATGCTCCTTGTAAAGTTAACTTGGATAATAGTTCAATGTTACAATCATTTCTTGCTTTTCCTTGAAATATTTTCTGTGCCCAATGAGACTGCTAAGTTCTTGAAGTTTGATCTCTCTCTCTCTCTCTCTCTCTCTCTCTGTAATCATTCCATTTAAAAAGGACTCCAGTGAAAATATTAAGCCCTATCCTGAATGAGGTGGGTCACAACTTAACTCAAGTAGCCTCATCAAAAGGTCCTACATGTAAAAATGGATTTATGCCACAAGAAGAGACTAGATTTAAGAACATATTTGTCTGGGGTACATACTGCTTCAAACCACCACAGGGTGTAAAAACCTTTTGGCAGAAATTGTGTACATACTAGTTCATATAGATATTTCATATGAACATTTGGAAAGGAATGATTCATTGTGCCAAAAATGTGAGTTTCAATTTTAAAAAGGCTTCACAAAAATGATGCTATTGATCCAGTTCATGAAGGATAAGTATGAATTTAGCAAGTAGACAAGAAGGATAAAGACATGCAAATATGAAAGAACATGGCATGTTATGAGAATCAAATTTTCTCATAAACGTGTGGCATGGGATGTGTGTAGAAAAATTTCATGAGGTAAAGCTTGAAAGGTTAAACAGTGGTTAAACTTCAGAAACATTTGTTTGCCATATTAGAGAGTTTAGCTTTATTAAAATACTTCATGTAAAGGAGTAATATGACCATATTTCAGATAGATCTCTGGAAGCAGTATACAGAATATATTAAAATGTGATAGTCTGAAGGAGGAATTGTAATTAGAGGTTTTTGCAAAATAGCAAGTGATGGTGAAGCCCTGAATTATAATAGGAACCACAAGCATGTTGAGGAGGGAATGAATTTTAGAGACATTTAGGAAGTAAAGTCTACAAAAAAGTTGAAGTTTATGCCTTGAGCAATTGGATGAGTGATAAGATTTTCAGTTGCAAAGGAGCAGTTAGGAGAAACATAGAAGAATTTAATGAAATTGTTATTGAATGCTTGAGTTTTAGGTTTCAGTAGGAATTCCAGAAGAAATGTGTTATTGAAAATGTCAGTATAATGTTCTGGTGTGTACCCAAGCAAGCAGTGAGAGTGAAAAGAGATATGGACTACACATGGATTCCCAAGGACTAGCAAAATAGTCTGTTGGAATACAGAACATTTTAATAATTATGATTTTTATATAAGCCCTTCTCGTCTCTCCTGAGTCTTTTAAGAATACAGGTGTTTGAGTGAGAGACAGTCTGTTTACTGACCAGATGTTCATATATCACACTAAACCTGGGTATTTCTATTCTACACAATCTCCAATTAAGGCTTTTAAATGGAAATTTAAAACAGAAAGAGAATTATCAGTTTAAGCATACCATGGATAAATTATAAACAGATTTACTATTTAGTAAGATTGCCATTTTAACTAATGAATATTCATGTAGGAATTTACTTTGACCACTGTGTTTTTTTAGCACAGGATCACTGGGGAAGAATCAGAGGTCTATTATTTTCTCATCTTCTGTCTCATTTTTTCCTCCTCATTATGTATATATATATATGTGTGTCTGTGTGTGTGCATGTATTGTGTCTTATAGACACATTATGAAATTCAATTAGTAACTCATTATGTTATTAGCCTCATTATATAATAATATTATATGATTAATCTTTGCCATAAATCTTTATAAAATTGTTCTTGTTTTTTCCTGAACACTTACACTACCAGGAATTCACGTGTACATTTTTTTTCAGCAGACCACAGTCAGGGCTCTGTAGTAGAACACTACTGTTTTTCTCTTACCACAACCATCTATTGATTCTCTTTGTTCTGAGTCTGCAAGTGCCTCCTTTCTTGTGCTGTTCTGTGTTCTCACTGATCTTCCTCTCTCTCCTGCTGCTTTGGTCTTACCTCATTTTGTGCTACAGTATCTCCACTAAATGCCTCAGATAGCCATACAGTTCTGTTCTTTGAATTTCATTCTTGAATTATCCTGCATTATTTGTGTGGGGAAAGGACTGACTTCCTTATAGATAATGATTGGATGATAATCACTCAAGTAGAAAATTCATGTACACACAGATATCCTCACATTTTAAAACATCTCAATCCTGAAAAAATTACCTCTGTTTTTAAAACTTTGTACTGCTTCTTTCATGACAGTTAAATGTAGATTTTATATGATATTAAATATGAGGATAGAAACAAAAAAGTATTAGATTTATGTATTTAGAAGAAAGTATTTGTGATTTATTCAAAATGTAATCAAAATAAATCCCATCTCATGAGTCATAATGATCAGTGACATCTCATCTATTTAAAAAACTGAATGGGGGAAATTGTGGGAACATGGCATGGGATTAGCCAGATAAGTCTCAGCTCTCACAAAAACAATGGAGAAAGAGACAAAGGCTGCCAGAGGGACCTGCTTTGGGTTTCAGCAGAACAGGACAGTGCATCACAACTCCCAGGAGGGTGAGGGACAGAGACAAAGAAGCCAAAACAAAAACTGTGAGTTGCTAAAACTCCCAGCTGCCTGGAAGGGTTCCGATCCCCCACCTCTGAGATATTCAGGGAGTGTAAAACACCTGGACCATTTTAGCCGACTGAAAGGGAAGCAAACATCTTCCTCCCTGTGAGTTGTTACAAGGAAAAAATGAGGGGGTATCAGGGGGCTTTTCTTCAGTGAATTCGGCCAGGGGAGCCCTCTTTGAATCTAGGCTCTGGCCATACAAAAAAACAGGAAAACGGAGAGAAATACACCACTGGAGAAAAGTGCACCAACTGGCGCCATCTCCTGACTGGTCTGTAAATTACATGGACAGAAACTGCTTTTAGAGCTCTCTGTACCCCACACCTGGGGGAAAGTCTAAGCCCCCATTTGTGAGACCCTGGCATGATTTTGAGAACTTAAGCTGGACAATTTTTTTAAACTTTTTATTTTGAGATAATTTTGAACTTATAAAACAATAAAACCATACAGAGAACTCCAGCATACCAACACCACTCCACCACACCCCAATACCCAGAACCATCAATTTTAACATTTTGATACATTTGCTGTATTTTTCTAACCAGGTTACCATATATCTGTGTATTTATTTGTTTTGTTTGTTTGTTTGTTTATTTGTTTTTAAAACACACGTTGATTATGTAAATATTACACAAAAAAAATTAGGATTCCCATATACACTGCTCCCCACACCTCCCACACCCTCCCACATAAACAACATCCTTCATTAGTGTGGCAGCTGCATTGAAATTGATAAATGCATCCTGGGGCATTGCCACTAAGCATGAATTATAGTTTACATTTTATTTTACACTCTCTCCCACTCAATCTGTAAGTTATGGCAAATATATAATGGACTGTATCTGTCACTGCAATATCACTCAGGTCAATTCCAAGTCCTGAAAATGCTCTAATATTGCACCTATTTTTCCCTTTCCCTGAATACAACACCTCCAGTGACCACTGTCTTCCACATCAATCATATAATTTCTTCCATTGCTAGAATCACAATAAGTCTATAGTAGAACACCAGTAAGTCTACTCTAGTCCATATTTTATTCCACAGTCCTGAGGATTCTGGGATGGTGATACCCATTCCACCTCTAATTGAGAGGGGGCTTCTATCCCATATGGCTGATGGATGCAAATTTCTTACTTGCAGTTGTAAACACTCTCAGATCCTTGGTGTGGTGGTTATCCATCCCCACCTCCTTCTTAGTTGTCTTGGATGAGTCCAATGACCTGGAGAGTAAGTGTAGCAACTCTGCTAAGGCTCTGGACCCAGCTGGCACATGGACAGCCCAGAGATGAAAGTCTCTTGGATGTACACCTACCAAATCCAGCACCAACTATAGGTTCAAATAAAATGGACAGAAGAGGCATGTGTACAGAAGTCACATCTGAGTCCAAATCTGTCACACTCGGGAGCACAAACTCAAAAGTTGGGCCTAATGCCAAGGTACCAAACTACAAAGGTATCTGCCATGACCATAGGACCTGAGGGTCTCCAGAGCCCTCAGGAGCCCCACTATTTGGGGTATTATCTATCTTGGCCATCTATGAGATCTTGCTGAGGCGTGCATAAGTATTAGATCTCTAATGACCTCCTGACTCACTTTGAAGTCTCTTAGGAATATACACTCATTTGTCCTTACCTTTTCCAACTTTTATTCAAGGTCTTTTTCCAGTTATATCACCAGCTGGTGCTCAGTAGTAATCCTTCAGTGCAGGGAAGCTCATCCCCGGGAGTCATGTCCCTCACTGAGGGGAAGGTAATTCATTTATATGCTGAGTTTGACTTAGAGAGAAGCCACATTTGAGAAACAAACAGGCTCTCTGGAGGTAACACTTAGGCACCCTACAACGCTAGGCTAAGTTGCAAATTCAAAAGCAAAAGATTCATAAGCTTAGTCGACAATATCAAAGGCCCTTCAATGGACCATCTTTCTTCACTAGTCATTGCCCCTGTACTTGGGGGATTGTTGTTGTTCCATTAGAGAATGTGGCAGAGCTCCCCAGGATGGGAATTCAATAATCTTTCCGTTGTTGTGTGAATCTCTACCTACTTTGACAATGCCCCATAAACATTTGAACATATTTATATACCTTATATTTATACTTAGGTGATCTTCCTCCCATGTATCCCCCATCCCTGACACTCAAACTCATTGATCCTCCCCTGCCATAGCTGTAACACTTCTGTGATCCAAAACTTCAGGAATGAAGCTAAGAATATTGCTAAATTCAATTAATAGGAAAATCAAATAATAATAATAGGTTTAAACATAAGAAATAAAACATATAATAATTTAGAGAAACTAAAACTAAAATAAAGTTAAAAAATGGGGTATTAAAAAGTGAAAAATATTAATAAAATAAAATAAAATAATAAATGAATTACTTTTGGATGTTTTGCTTTTTATCACTGTAATATCAGTTGCCCTCTATGTACAGTGGCATTTTCTTCTATTTCTTCCCCAGTATCTTACGTTTTTTTATATTGTCTTCAAAAAAGTTTTGTGTCACAGTAAAGTTACAAACAGAATATAGGGGACTCCCATATACCCATAATTCTCCCCCCTTTCCCCTTCCATATTAAAAATCTTTTTACACGTGGATGGTACACTTGTTACAACTGATCTATAAATATTGAAACATAGCTACCAACCATGGTCAATAGTTTACATTATTTTTACATTTTAGACCATATACTTTTATAAATTTGTGATGAAATTTATCATGGCCTGTATCCATCATTGTAAGATCATGCAGAACATTTCCATTGCCCCCTAAATACTTCTTCTCCCTTCTTATTTCCTATAAACATATCATCCAGACTCTAGTTCTCTGAGTCAGCTCATTTTGCTTATTCATATCAGAGAGATCATGTATTATGTATCCTTCAATGCCTGGCTCAATTCACTCAGTATAAGGTCCTCAAGATTCATCCATGTTATCCTGTGTGTTAGCACTTTATTCCTTCTTACAGCTGAGTAATATTCAATTGTATGTATATACAACATTTTATTTAACCAGTCATTTGTTGATGGTAGTTGGGTTGAGTCCAACTTTTGGTGATAGTGAATAATGCCGCTGTGAACATTGGTGTGCATATATCTGTTCATGACCTTGCTTTAATTTCTTCTGTGTATATATCCAGCAGTGGAATTACTGGGACATATGGCAGAACCACCACTCTGTGAACCACAATGGCTAGGTCATTCTACATACCCACCAGCAGTGGATGAGGGTTCCCATTCTTCTACATCATCTCTGACACCTGTAGTCCTCTGTTTTTTTAGTGGCCGCTGCTCTAATGGATGTAAAAAGGTATCACATTGTAGTTTTGATTTGCATTTCCCTAATAGCTAGTGATGTTGAGTATCTTTTCATGTGTTTGTCAGGCATTTGTATTTTTTCTTTGGAGACCTGTCTTTTCAAATCACTTCATCTTTTTTTAAATGGGTTGTTTGTCTTTTTTTGAGAGATAGGATTTCTTTATATATACTGTATATTTATTAGATTCTTATCAGATATAGGGTTGCCCAATATTTTTTCCCCTTGGGTAGGCTGTCTTTTCACTTTCTTGATAAAATCCTTTAGGTGCAAAAGGTTTTAATTTTGAGGAGGTCCCATTTATCTATTTACCTTTCACTGCTCATGATTTGGGCATGAAGTTCATGAAGCCATTTCCTATTACAAGATCCTGTACATGTTTCCCTACATTATCTTCCAATATCTTTATGGTCTTGGTGCTTATATTTAGATCTTTGATCCATCTTGAGTTGATTTTTGTATAAGGTGTGAGATTATGTTCCTCTCTCATTCTTTTGGATATGGATATCCAGTTCTCCAAGCACTATTTTTGAAGAGGCCATTCTCTTCCCGTTGAGTGGATTTGCTGGCCTTTGCAGATATCAGATGATTGTTCATGTGAGGGTCTAGATCAGAACTCTCAATTCAGTTCCATTGGTCAGTATGTCTATCTGGTTCAGTACCATGCAGTTTTGGTCACTGTATCTTTGTATTACAATTTTTTAAAATTTATTTATTTTTTATTGTGGGTAAAAATCAAAATTTTCATAATACATACCAACATTTGCAAAACGATATATAAATATATATTCATATATGTGCATTTGCTTACAAAGAGGAGAGTAAGAGAAGAGCAGGCTTTGAGCCATCACCCATATGGACATAATCTATGGTAAAGGGATAGAGTGTGGTTGCATGTTGGGGGATGGGGCAGATGAGTGGTGGTGTTCCTGGGTTTGTTGGTGCAGCACTGGCGGGTGGGTGGATTAGGAAGGGCAGGTTCAAATCCCCAGGGCATGTAACTGTGAATCTTATATTACATTTTAAAGTCAGGTAGTGTGATTCCTCCTATTTCATTTTCTTTCTCAATATGTCTTTGGCTATTCGGGGCCTCTTGCCCTTCCAAATAAATTTCATAGTTAGTTTTTCCAATTCATTAAAAATGCTGAGTTGATTTTTATTGGGATTGCATTAAATCTGTGTATTAGTTTGGGTAGGATAGACAACTTAATGATATTTAGTCTTCTTATCCATGAACAGGGAATATTCTTCCATTTATTTAAGTTTTTGTTAACTTACTTTAACAGTGCTGTGTAATTTTCTTTGTATAACACATTTACATCTTTAGTTAAGTTTATTCCTACACATTTTATTTTTTATTTACCTTTGTAAATGGTATTTACTTCTTTATTTCCACGTCAGATTGTTCATTATTGGTGTACAGAAATGCTATTGATTTTTGTGCATTGATCTTAAAGCCTGAGGCATTACTGAACTCATTTATAAGTTCTAGGAGTTTTGTTGTAGATTTCTCAGGGCTTTCTACATATAGGATCATGTAGTCTGCAAATAGGGAAATTTTTACTTCTTCTTTCCATTTTGGGTGCGTTTTATATATTTTTCATGTCTCAGTGTTCGAGCAAGTACTTCTAAGACAAAGTTAAATAGGAGCAGTGATTGTGGGTATCCTTGTCTTTTTCCCAATCTTAAAGTGAAAGCTTTTAGGATTTCAACATTGTATATGATGTTAGCTGTGAGTTTTTCATATATGCCCTTTATCATGTTCAGAAAGGCTCTTTCTATTCCTATCTTTTCCAGTGTTTTTATCAGGAAAAGGTGCTGTACTTTGTCAAATGCTTTTTCTGCATCTATAGAGATTATCATGTGATTTTTTTTCTTTCTTTATGTTTATGTGATGTATTACATTGACTGATTTTCTTATGTTGAACCATCCTTGCATACCCGGGATGATAGCCACTTGGTCATGGTGTACAATTCCTTTGATGTGTTGTTGGATATGATTAGCGAGCATTTTGTTGAGGATTTTAGCATCTAGGCTCATTAAAGACATTGGTATGTAATTTAGATTTCTTGGGCCTCTTTGTTTGGCTTTGCTATTAGGGTAATATTAGTATCATAGAATGAGTTAACCATTGTTCCTTTTACTTCTATTTTTTGGAAGAGATTAAGCAGGAATTTTGACAATTATTTCCAGAATGTTTGGTAGAATTCACCTGTGATCTATCTGTTCCTGGGCTCTTCAAAGTTGAGAGGTTTTTGGTGACTGATTCTATCTCTTTACTTGTGATTGGTCTGTTGAGTTCATCAATTTCTTCTTTCTTCATTGAAGGCTGCTTGTGTGTTTCTAGGAATTTGACCATTTCCTCTAAATTATCCTTCTTGATGGCATATAATTTTTCAAAGTATCCTCTTATGATATTCTTTATTTCTTTGGGGTTGGTGGTGATACCCCTTTCTGCATTTCTTATTTTGTGTATTTGCATCTTTTCTCTTTTTTCTTTGTAAGTCTAACTAAGGGTTTGTCAAGTTTATTGATCTTCTCAAAGAAATAACTTTTGGTGTTTTTTTTTTCCTAGTGCTTTCTTAGTTTCTATTTCATTTAGTTCTGTTCTAATCTTTATGATTTCCTTCTTTCTACTTCCTTTTGTGTTGGTTTGTTGTTCTTTTTCTAATCCCTCCAGATGTGCAGTAGGTCTTCAATTTTAGCTCTTTCTTCTTTTCTGATATATGCATTTATGGTTATGAAATTCCCTATCAGTACAGTTTTTCTGCATCCCATAGGTTTTGATATGTTGTATTGTCATTTTTCATTCATTTTAAGGTAGGTACTGAATTCTTTTGAGATTTCCTCATTGACCCCCTGTTTGTTTAAGAGTGTGTGGTTTAACTTCCATATCTTTGTGCCTAATCTGGTTGTCTGACCCTTTCTGTTTTCCAGCTTCTTTCCATTGTAGTAAGACAAATTAATATATATAATTTCAAACTTTCTGAGTTCATTGAGAATATTTCTATGACCTATAACATTGTCTATTTTGGAGAATGATCCATGTGCACTCAAGAAGAATGTATATCCTCTTGTATTTGGGTGTACTGTTCTGTATATGTCTATTAGGTACAAATCCTTTAATGTATTATTCAGAGTCTTTGTTTCTTTATTGAGTCTCTGGAAAGATGTTCTGTCTAATGACGATAATGGTCTGTTAAAGTCCCCCACTATAATTGTAGAGGCATTTATTTCCTCACTTAGTTTATCCAGTGTTTGCCTCATGTATTTTGAGACATTCTGGTTAGGCTTATAAATATTTATGATTGTTCTTTCTTCTTGAAAGATTACGTCTTTTCGTAATATATAGTATCCATCTTTGTCTCTTACTATAGTTTTGCAGTTAAAATCTCTTTTGTCAGATATTAGTTGGCTACTCCCGCCCTTTTGTGATTATTGTTTGCTGGTAAGTTTGTTTTCCAGCTATTCACTTTCAAACTTATTGAATTCCTGGGTTTAAGGTGGGTATTTGTAGACCGCATATAAATGGGTCATATTTTCTTGTCCATTTTGCCAATTTGTGTCCTTTGACTGGTGAGTTAAATCCATTAACATTCAGTATTATTACACTGATTGAATTACTTACATTATCCATATTATCTTTGGGTTTATGTATATCATATGTTATATTTATTTTCTTTATGTCTATTTAATTGTTCTTTCACTCTCCACCAACTCTCTGTCTCCTGTTTTTTTCCTTTCAACCTGAATATCTCCCTTTAAGTTCTTGAAGAGCAAGGTTCTTATTGGCATACTGTGGGAACCCTCTGATCTTTACATCTAAGAAATAGCTTGAAGGACTGTTTTCTCCATCCACACAGAGAAATCACCACTCCTGCTTATCTTATCTCCCTTATCTCCCACCTTATCTCCTAAGTATATCACTAAATGTTTCTGTAATCCTTCTCCCCCATTATCAGCCTGGAATTCTTATGAAATTATTTACTCCCCTCAATTACCTGATACCTGCCTGCTCCCCTGCACATTCACCCTGATCTTGACTGTGAAAAAAATCCCAAATAAAAAGTGTGCTGGGGATCACCTTTGGAGGATTTTCTTCCACTGTTCTCCCCCTGACCTCTCTCAATCTCCATGTTCAGAGTAATTTTATTGTGCCGTTGCAAGCTCTACTGCACAGACACCTGCAAGACTTTAAAGGTCTGATTCCTGCAGCATAATCTCTTAATTTCTGTTTATCTTTGAATATTTTGAACTCCCCATTATTTTTGAGTGTCAGTTTTGCTGGAGAGAGAATTCTTGAATGGAAGTATTTTTTCTCTTAGTACCTTAACTATATCATACCACTGCCTTATTGCCTCCATGGTTTCAGGTGAGAAATAAGCACTTCATCTTATTGAGCTTCCCTTGTATGTGATGGTTATCTTTACTCTTGCTGCTTTCAGTATTTTCTCTTTGTCTTGAGCATTGCACAGTTTGACAAGTATATGTCTTGGAGTAGGACTTTTGGGATTTATACTGTTTGGGGCGTGCTGTGCTTGCTGGACATGTACATCCATGTACCTCAGTAGGGTTGGGAAGTTTTCAGCCATTATTCCCTACAACATTCCTTCTGTACCCTTTTCTTTCTCTTCTCCCTCTGGGTTGCCTAGAATGCATATGTTTGTGCATTTTGTGTTATTGTTCAAATCCCTAGGTCCCTGCTGAATTTTTTCTTTTTAGCTATCTGTTCTATTATCTATTCTATTTTAGATGGACTGTCTTCCACATCACTAATTTTTTCCTTTGCCTGTTCAAATCAGCTGTTCTGTTCTTCCAGTGTCTTTTTGATTTTTTTGATTTTGCCATTTATCACCATCATATCCGTTATCTTTTTATGTAGGTTTACAGTTTCTTCATTATGTTCTCCCAGTGCCCTCTTAATATTCTTAATCTCTTCCTTCACTTCAGTAAGTTGTTCCGTGATATTTGTTTGGACAGCTTTGATTAGTTCTTCAATGTTCTGCATCTTTTCCTGATTTTCAGTGTATGATGGCACAAAACACAAAAACATACACATTATGAGCATCCAGAAGGAGAAGAAAATGGAGAAGGGGCAGAAAAAATATTTGAGGAAATGAGTGAAAACTTCCCTACCCTTATGAAAGGCATAAATATCAATATCCGAGGACAAGACACAACAAAAAAATAAACAAGAACAGAACTATTGCAAGACACCTACTATTCAGAATGACAAATAACAGAGTTAAAAAGAATTTTTTGAGAGCAGCAAGAGAAAAACAAAGCATCACACATAAGGAAAACAAGACAAGTTTAAGTGTTGATCTCTCATCAGAAACCATGGAGGAGAGAAGAGAGTGGTATGATGTATTTAAGGTATTGGAAGAGAAAAACCTGCCTGCCAAGAATTCTGTATCTGGCAAAGCTGTCCTTCAAAAATGAAGGGGGGTTAAAAGTCTTCACAGATAAGCCAAAACTGATAGAATATATTACCAAAAGACCAAAGCTGCAAGAGACCCTAAAGTGAATGCTGCAGCCTGAAAAGAAAAAACAAGGGTGAGAGACTTGGAGAAGAGTATAAAAATGAAGAATATTAGAAAAAGTAAAAAGATAGATGATAGTATGATATGACAACATAAAGTCAAAGGTCAAAATGGATGAAGAAAGTAATGAGGTTACAGTTATAACATTGAATGTTGATGGAGTAAACTAACCAATCAAAAGACACAGACTGATAGAATGGATTACAAAATATGAACCATCTATAGGTTGTCTACAAGAAACTCAGCTCAGAAGAAAAGACACAACCAGGTTAAAAGTGAATGGTTGGCAAAAGATATTCCATGCAAATAATAACTAAAAAAGAGCTGTAGTAATGATACTAATAGCAAATAAAATAGATTTTTATTTATTTATTTTTAAAGATAATTAAATTTTAGAAATATCACATAAAAATATAGAGGATTCCCATATGCCCCACTTCACACACCTCCCACAATTTTCCACATTAACAACATCCTTCAATTAGTGAGTTACATTCATTGCAATTGATGAACACATTTTGAAGTATTGCCACTAAGCATGGATTAAAGTTTACATTGCAGTTTGCACTCTCTCCCACCCAATTCTGTAGGTTATACAAATATATAATGACCTGTATCTGTTATTTCAGTGTCATTCAGGGCAATTCTCAAGTCCCAAAATTGTCCCTGTTTTACACCTGTTTTTCTCTCTCCCTGCCCTCAGAACCTCCAGTGGCCACTGCCTCCACATCAGCGATATAATTTCTTCCATTGCTAGAATTAAAATAAGTCTGTAGAAGAATACCAGTATGTCTAATTTAGTCTATAGTTCATTCCACAATACTGAGGATTCTGTGATGGTCATGTCCACTCCACCTCTAATTGAGAGGGGGCTTTGTACCCATTAAATAGGATGGATAGAACTATCTTGCTTGCAATTGTAGACTCTCTCAGTTTCTTGGTATGGTAGTTGTCCATCATCACCTCCATGTTATTTGTCCTGGGTGAGACTAATGCAATGGAGAGTAGGGGTTGCAACTCAGTTGAGATTCAGGAAGGAGCTGGCACATGGACAGCCCAAAGTTTTAAGTCTCCTGGACATATACCCACCAACTCTAGTACTAATTATAGATTGAAATAGAAGGAAAGAAAAGCCATTTGTAAGGAAACTCCAACTAAATCCAACTCAGTCACCCTAGGGACCATAAATTTCAAAGTAGGTCCCTCTGGCAAGGCATCAAACTCCTGAGCGACTTTCCTTGACTTTACTGTCTGGATATCTTGAAAGGCCTCAGGAGCCCCGTTATTTGGGTCAGTATCTACATTGGCAGTCAAGGACTTCCTGCTAAGTTGTGAAAAAGCATAATCTCTGGAATGAACTCTCAACTCACTTTGAACTCTCTTAGCCATATAACACATTTGCCTTTACCTTTTCCCACTTTTGGTCATGTCTTTTTCCAGGTGCATTGCTATTTGTTGCATGGTAGTAATCCCTTGGTGCCAAGGAGGCTCATCCCCAGTAGTCATGTCCCACACTGTGGGGAAGATAATGTATTTATATGCTGAGTTTGGTTTAAAGAGAGGCCACATTTGAGCAAAAAGGAGGCTCCCAGGAGGCAACTCTTAGGCACCCTATAATACTAGGCTAAGTTTCAATTTCAAAAGTAAAGTTTTAGATGGTGTTGGAGGGAGAAGCAAGATGGTGTCAGTTTAGGAGGGTCTGCACTGACTAGCTCTCTGAGGATGGCCAATTGTGGACAGAGTCCTGGCCGGGGGTCTGTGCTGTGGGCGCATGGAGCAAGAAGCTTGGGGCATCTATCTGCAAGCAGATAGAAGGCATAGATTGATTGGTAGATATTAGTGAGTTTTAAGCCTGCCTGTGGAAGTTAACACAGACAGCTGAGCCCTACCCTCAAGGAAAAAGGCTGTTTTGAGACGCGACTCCCACCTGGCAACCCAGTGAGAAGGAGTGTTCTCTGAGAGTGGGAGGGTTCTGGTGAAGGGTTGAGAGGGGGTTCCTTTGTGTGGATTTGGCTGCCTGAAACCACTTGCAGCTTGGGTGAAAAAAATAGCTGGATTGAATGAACACCAGGAAAAGGGGAGGGGAAAATCTGCTGAGGAAGTTTGATTTACCTAGCTGCCCAGGGGTACACCCCAAACCTTGCCAACCCAGTGAGAGGGAGCATTGTCTGAGAGAGGGAGGATTCTGGCAGAAGGTGGAGAGGGGTTTCCCTTCTGTGGATTTGGCTGCCTGGACCCCCTCGTAGCTTTGGGGAGCAGATAAGCCAGCTTGAAGCAGTGCCAGGCTGAGGGGAGAGGGGACTCTACTAAGGAAGCTTGATTTACCCAGCAGCCCAGTGACACTGAGGCTTGGTTCCAGAGGGGGTGGAGTCATCCAGTTTTATCATTCTGCACTGACAAGCATCAGAGCTTTAGCTCCCCTGGAGAGGCCAGGAAGTGGGAAGTGCTTGATTAGTTTCCACGAGCCTATTTAGGGCCCCCTCGGTGAAGGGGGTGGTCTAGAAGAGGATTTCTTTTGGGTCCCTTATTTCACCAAAAAAAAAGAAGAAGAAGAAGAAGAAGAAGAAGAAGAAGAAGAAGAAGAAGAAGA
>JAKSZT010054499.1:772985-796335 GCA_026826555.1 Tolypeutes matacus | reverse complement strand
GAAGAAGAAGAAGAAGAAGAAGAAGAAGAAGAAGAAGAAGAAGAAGACAGTCACTTTAAAAAATGAAAAATAAATTCTTCTTTTTAATTCAGTTTAATAGCTACAAACTGCCTCAAAACCTGCAGATAGAACCCTGAAGGGAAATTGATTGATAAACACAAGCAGGCTGAGAGGTTCCACAAGGACCCTAGAAGGAACACTATTCCTCCTTAGCTTTGTTTGACTGCTTACTTGTCTGGTTGTTTGGTTTTTCTCTGTTTATTTGTTGTCTCTTGCTTTTCTTTCCTCTTTCCTCCACCCCTTCTTTTTTCCTTCTTTTGGTTTTTTTAATTAGGTACTGTTAGCTTGCCTCTTCTTTGACATACTTCTTCTTCAGTGGTTTCCATTCTCTGTCTATATTGATTTTGCCTCCCAAGCTATCTCTTCCCCTTCCTTCATCTTTCTGCATTCTGCTTTCTGTTGTAGTTCTTACACACCACGTTTTATCATTATCCCACAACTTAAGGGTATCAATTTCTATTCTATGTATTCTGCTGTCTTTTTTTTAAATTAATATTAATGTTTTACTTTCAGCTCTTTCTTCACTCTTTCTCTCCCTCCTCATCATTCTAGCCTTCTAAATCATTATATATATATTTCTTTATTTGGTTTCCCAGTCCATTGTAGGCACCCCCCCCTTTTTTCCTATTACTCTACACTACCTACATCAGTTAAATATTCATTTCAATAAGTCTTATTTGGCCCCTCTTCTAAGTTTTATCAATATTACGATTATCCTTCTTCTTTTCTAACATCCTTCAATTCCTTTGGCTCTAATCCTTTGCCTTCAAGGTAACATAGAAAGAAGCAAGCAAATAAAATAAGAAGAAAAAGTAGTCAAAGAGAAAATTTAATGCACACACAGAACCACGAGCTAAATAAAACTCTAGAGAAGAGAGAGAAGCTAATCACCTATCAAGATAAAATGATGACTAGAGGGCAACAAAAATTTACAAACCACACTGAGAAACAGGAAGACATGGACCAGTCCAATGAACAAACTAAAAACCAGGAAGAGATACAGAACATCGAACAACTAATCAAAGCTTTCCAAACAAATATCATGGACCAACTTAATGAAGTGAAGAAAGAGATTAAGGATATAAAGAAGACACTGGGAGAAAATACTGAAGAAATTGGAAACATATGCAAAAAGATAACAGATATGATGGTGATCTATGGCACAATCCAAGAAATCAAAAAGACACTGGATTCACATAACAGCAGATTTGAACAGGCAGAAGAAAGAATTAGTGATGTGGAAGAAAATGCATCTGAAATCAAACAGGTAGTAGAACAGATAGACAAAAAGATACAAAAAAAAAAAAACCATCGGGGAATCAAGGATTTAACTGACAACACACAATGCACAAACATACACATTATGGGAATCCCAGAAGGAGAAGAGAAGAGAAAGGGTACAGAAGGAGTGTTGAAGGAAATAATGGCTGAAAACTTGCCAACCTTATTGAGAGATATGGATGTGTAGATCCAGGAAACATAGCACACCCCAAACAGTATAAATCCCAAAAAGACAATTCCAAGACATATACTTGTCAAAATGTTCAATGATCAAGACAAAGAGAAAATAGTCAAGGCAGCAAGAGAAAAGAGAACCATCACATACAAAGGAAGCACAATAAGATTAAGTGCTGATTTCTCATCTTAAACCATGGAGGCAAGAAGACAGTGGTATGACATAGACAAAGTACTCAAATAAAAAAAACTTCCAGCCATTAATTCTCTATCCAGCAAAAGTGACATTCAAAAAAAATGGAGAGTTCAAAATATTCACAGATAAACAGAAATTAAGAGAGTATGTCAATAAGAAACCTGCACTTCAAGAAATACTAAAGGAAGCTTTACAAGTTAAAAGGAAAAAACAAGGACAGAGAGTTGGAGGAGAGTTTAAAAACAACTAAAAAGACAAAAACAGAAACAAAACAACATATAACATATATTAACCCAAAGAAAAAAATGGCTGAAATAAGAAATTCATTATGAGTAATAAAACTGAATGTTAATGGATTAAATTCACCACTCAAGAGATGCAGATTGAAAGAATGGATAAGGAAATATTATCCATGTATATGCTGTCTACAAGAAACCCACCTTCAAACGAGGGATTCAATGAGGCTGAAAGTGAATGGCTGGAAAACAATTTTACAAGCTAACAATAGCCAAAAAAGGGCAGGAGTAGCTATTCTAATATCAGACAAAATATATGCAAATATGCAAATAAAAAAGTTTTGCAAATAAATGCAAAACTATTGTAACAGACAAAGATGGACACTACATATTACTAAAAGGTGTAATGTATGAAGAAGAGAGAACAATCATAAATATTTATGTACCTAATATGGGTGCCTCAAAATAAGTGAGGCAAACTCTGGGAAAAGTAAGTGAAGAAAGAAATTCCTCTAAAATTATAGCAGGGGACTTTAATACACTATTACCATCATCAGACAGAACATCTACACAGAGAATCAATAAATAAACAAAGGCTCTGAACAATACATTAGAGGACCTGAACTTAATAGACATATACAGAACACTACACCCAAATACAGCAGGATTTACATTCCTCTCGAGCGCACGTGGATCATACTCCAAGATAGACCACATGGTAGGCCACAGAACAACGCTCAATGAATTCAGAAAGATTGAGATTATACAAAGTAATTGTTCTGAACACAATGGAATGAAATTGGAAATCACTAAGGGCCAGAGAAACAAGTTAGACACAAAGATATGGAAGTTAAATAACACACTCGTAGACAAACAGTGGGTTAAGGAGGAATTCTCAAAAGAAATCAGTAACTACCTTGAAACTAATGAAAACGACAACACAACATATCAAAACATCTGGGATCCAATGAAAGCTGTCCTGAGAGGGAAGTTCATAGCCATAAATACATATATTAAAAAAGAAGATAGAGCTAAAATTGAAGACCTAGCTGCACACCTGGAGGAATTGGAAAAAGAACAACAAACTAAACCTAAAGGAAGTAGAAAGAAGGAAATAACAAAGATTAGAGCAGAACTAAATGAAATAGAGAATAAGAAAACACTAGAAAAAATAAACAAAACCAAAAGTTAGTTCTTCGAGAAGATCAATAAAATTGACAAACCGTTAGCCTGACTAACAGAGAAAAAGAGAGAACAGATGCAAATACACAAAATAAGGAATGAGAAAGGGGATATCACTACTGACCCCACAGAAATAAAGAGTATCATAAGAGGATACTTTGAAAAATTATATGCCAACAAGAATGATAATTTAGAAGACATGGAAAAGTTTCTAGAAACTCACAAACAGCCTACATTGATGAAAGAAGAAATTGATGAATTCAACAGTACAATTACAAGTAAAGAGACAGAATCAGTCATCAAAAACCTCCCAACTAAGAAGAGCCCAGGACCAGATGGCTTCACAGCTGAATTCTATCAAACATTGTGGAAAGCACTAACACCAATTCTGCTTAAGCTTTTCCAAAAAATAGAAGTAGAAGGAATATTGCCTCACTCATTCTACAATGCCAACTTTGTCCAGGAAGCAGCAGAGCTCGCCCTCCTCTAGCCCGAGGCTCCTGAGGTCTTCTCCATCAAACACGGACGTCTGTGTCCAGACGCCCTGGACAGCCAGGAGACACAGGGCCCTTGTCAGGGCTCCGAGGCGCCGACCGGGGCGGGCGCCAGGGGCGGGCGCGAACTGGCCACAGAGGAAACGCAGGAAGAGGGACGTGGTGGTCTGGCACGTCAGGGCGGGGTCCTCCCCCCTGTCCATCTGCAGCTTCAGGCAGGAGCAGATGATCCAGCACACCAGGGGGGTCGAGCCCAAGCCGAACAAGGCGGCGTTGCCCCTCGTGGAGTCGAGAGCTCGCAGGGCTCCAGCCTCGTCTTGGAAGTGTCTCAGGAAATACCCCTTCCTGTCCGCCTCTGAGAAGCCCTCCATCTCCAGGATGACCGGCTGTTCCACCAGGAGCCGGAGCTCTCTCAGAGCCCAGGGCCGCGTGGTGATCAGGATGGTCGCCTTGGGCAACATTTTTCTCTTTAGCAAACTGCCCACGAGGACAGGCACTGGCTTCTGCCTCTTCCAGTCGCCGCAGATGTCATGAATGAGTGCCCCGGGGGGGAACCTCAGCTCATCGAATCCGTCAAGGACAAACAGGACTTTCTGTGGTTGGGCCAGGACCTCTGGAATGGCATCCTGCAGTTCAGGCCGGTCCTTGAAAATCAGCTCAGCAAAAGTGCATGCCCCCAGACGGTTGAGTTGTTTGCAGCAGAGATAGAAAGCGTATTTGAATGTCTGACCGAGGCGGTCCTCTGTCCAGTCCAACATCAACTTCTTGGCCAGTGTGGTTTTCCTAACACCGGCAGACCCTTGTAGCACCACAGTGTATGGAAAAGGTCCTGCAAGCATTTTAGGATTACAGAATGGGATCAGCGTCTCATATCTCTGGGAGGCAACATGGAAGTTCTCTCCGGCTCCTGGCCAAAAGTTTTTCTTCCAGACTTGCCAAAATTTCTTCAATATACTTCTGTATTTATCTCCTTTACCTGGCTTTCCTCTTTCCAAACTCTCTTTTGCTTTTCCTAGGCTTTTGACATCTTCTTCCTGTACCTGTGAAAGCTCTGTTATTGTTTCTAAATCCTGTTCAATCTTTTCCACGTTTGAATCCTTTGGTTCTGAAGTCTGTGTTGTCCCTAGTGATGGAGGCTTGTTCACACGACGCGAACTCAAAGCTGCTTCCCTGAGTTCTTCCTTTGCCCTCTCACATTTTTTTTTTTAAAGCTATGTTGTTAGCACACAGAACACTTCATTGTTGTTTTTGAGGGAAGGGGCAAAATGTCACTAATAGGATATCTCTGAAGCTGGAATAATAAGGAAGAAAACACCTTTCCCCTCTAGTTTTTTGAGAGACTTCCTCTTTACTCCTAGGAGAAGGGAATCCCTGATGTTTGATAAACACTCACCTTGGCACAGATGCCTTGTGGTGTGGAAAAACTAAAATTTGTTTTTATGTCCTCATGACCTTTTTTCTCTCTGCCTTCAGCATACACTTGACTCCCTTAAACCCAGAGACTTGTTGGAGCCTGACCCAAAAAAAAGTTGGTTACCAGGATGTCAGGCAATCTGGACTTTCCAGTGATGCCATGGAAATGGCATCCCTCAAAAGAGTAGCAATTCCTTTTTCAGATTGTGGATAATTCTGCTGTTTTCATTTCATTTCCTGAAAGTCAGGGTCGGCTCGTGAAAAGTTGTTAAACAACATACTAAATGTGAAATGTCAACCCTCACTCTAAACTTCCCCTGTTCTGAGCATCAAATGAAGACTTCATTGGATTTTATAGTGGCTTTCTGATTTTGGTAGTCCATTGAAGAAGGGAGTTTGAAAGTTGTTGTATACTGTTAACGATTGTCTGCCCATGTCCTGCCTGAAATGCCATGATTGTTTATGAAAAGTATCTTTAATAAAAGCTGGATACAGTTTGAAAAAAAAAAAAAAAACAACAAGGCTTCTAGAACTTATAAAGGAGTTCAGTAATGTCGCAGGCTATAAGAGCAATGCTCAAAAATCAGTAGCATTTCTGTACACCAATAATGAGCAATCTGAGGAAGAAATTAAAAAAAAAACATTTACAATAGTAACTAAAAGAATCAAATATAAGGAATAAATTTAACTAAAGATGTAAAGGAATTATATACAGAAAACTACACAACACCGTTAAAGGAAACCAAAGAAGACTTAAATAAATGGAAGGATATTCCCTGTTCATGGATAGGAAGACTAAACATCATCAAGATGTCTATCCTATCCAAACTAATCTACAGATTTAATGCAATCCCAATAAAAATCAACACTGTATTTTTTAAGGAACTGGAAAAACTAACTACAAAACATATTTGGAATCGTAAGAGGCCCCAAATTGCCAAAGACATATTGAAAAAGAAAAATGGAATTGGAGGTATCACAGTACCTGACTTTAAAGGAGATGTTTGTGTGGGATGTGGTGGGAGGTGTGGGAGGTGGACAACATGGGAATCCCAGTGGGTTCCGTGTAATATTTTGGGTAAGCTAAGCACCTCTTAAAATATATGTATATATATATATATATATATAAAACATTTTTGTAAGCAAATACACATATATGCATATATATTTATATATCATTTTGCAAATGTTTGTATGTATTGTGAGAATTTTGATTTTTACCCATAATAATAAAAAAAAACATACTACAAAGCTACAGTGATCAAAACTGCATGTATTGGCACAAGGATACACCTATAAACCAATGGAACCAAACTGAGAGTTCTGATATAGATCCCCACATATATAGTCATCTGATAATCGACAGGGCCATGAAGCCCACTCAGTTTGGAGAGAATGGCCTCTTTAACCAGTGGTGCATAGAGAACTGGATATACATATCCAAAAGAATGAGAGAAGAATACAATCTCACACCTTATACAAAAATCCACTCAAGATGGATCAAAGATCTAAATATAAGAGCCCAAACCATAAAGACTTTGGAAGATAATGTAGGGAAGCATCTACAGGATCTTGTAATAGGAAATGGTTTCATGATCTTTATACCCAAAGCACGAGCAGCAAGAGAAAATATAGATAAACGAGATCTCATCAAAATTAAAAACATCTGCACGTCAAAGGACGTTTTTAAGAAAATAAAAAGGCAGCCTAACCAATGGGAGAAAATATTTGGCAACCATATATCTGATAGCACCCTAATATCCTGCATATATAAAGAAATCCTACTCCTCAAAAATAAAAAGACAAACAACTCATTTAAAAAATGGGCAAGTGACCTAAAAAGACACTTCTCCAAGGAAGAAATACAAATGACTAAAAACCACATAAAAAAATGCTTGACATCGCTGGCTATTAGGGAAATGCAAATCAAAACTACAATGAGATACCATCTTACACTCATCAAAATTGGAGCTAATAAAAAAAAAAAAACAGAAAAATATATGTTTTGGAGAGTATGTGGAGGAATAGGAACCCTCATTCACTGCTGGTGGGATTGCGGAATGGTCCAGCCACAGTGGAGGACAGTTTGGCGGTTCCTCAGAAAACTAACAATAGATCTTCCATATGATTCAGCGATTCCACACCTGGGGATATACCCAGAAGAATTTAAAGCAAAGACACGAACAGATATATGCACATCAATGTTCATAGCGGCATTGTTATTATTGCCAAAAGTTGGAATCAGCCCTGCTGCCCATCAACAGGTGAATGGATAAACAAAATGTGGTACATACATACAATGGAATATTACTCAGCTGTAAGAAGGAATAAAGTGCTAACACACGGAATAACATGGATGAATCTTGAAGACCTTATGTTGAGTGAAGCAAGCCAGGCATTGAAGGATGAACATTATATGACCTCATTGATTTGAATTTAGGAAAGTTAGCAGTCTCTGAGAACCATTGTATGAAAGATAGGTTAACAAGGGAGAGAAAGAGAAGAGTAGGTTGTGAGCCATCACCCATATGGACCTAATCTATGGTAAAGTGATAGAATATAGTTGCATATTGAAGGATAGGACAGGTGGGTAGTGATATTACTGGGTTTGGTGGTGCAAGGTTGACAGATGGATAGATTAGGAAGAGCAGATTAGAATACCCAGGATATGTAATTATGAATCTTGTCATCCAATGAGTCAAGACAGGGGAGTGCCATGTGCCCCAGAGGGATGGGTAGGAAAGAACAGAAAAGATCAAACAGAGGGTCTTTAGTGGTCATGGGAAATGTTTTTATTTACCTTACCGTAATGGACACAAGGCATGGTAATTATCATCAAAAATTATTAAACTGTACCATCTAAATTGCAAACTATAATATAAACCATTGGCAATGTTTAGAAGCTATGTTTCACTATCTGAATAACAGTTATAACAATGCTGCCATCCACACACACACACACACACACACACAAGGTTTTAATATGGGGTGAGGAAAAGAGAAGGAGGTTGGGTATATGAGATTCTTAAGTATTCTGTGTGTGACTTTGCTGTGACCTAAAACTTCTTTGAAAATTAAATGAAAATTTGGGAGGCACTAGGAATTAGAGGGTGAAGGTGCCAGGGTACAGACTGGACACCCGATAATGCAGTGATAAAAAGAAAAAAAAATAAAAATAAATTTTTTTTCCATTTTTTGAATGTCCCAAACCATTAATTATATTTTATTTTTAGGTTTTTTTTTTCTGAGTTTCCATGTATTTTATCTCTTGCATTTAACTTATCATTATTATTTCATTTTCCTATTAATTGTATTTGGTTATTACATGGGCTTCATCTTCAAGGAAGGTTTAGATCACAGAAGGGTTACAATGTGGGCTGCAGAGGATAATTGGTGGGGAGTGGCTGGGATGGGGGATTAATGGGAGGAAGTTCATCTGAATATACATGAAAGATATAAAAAATTGTTCAAATGATCACAGGATGGGCATGGTCACAGTGGGTATGCAATCACTCAATAAATGAGGGAATACTGAATTCCCAGCCTGGAGAGGTCTGCCACATTCTCCAAGGGAGCAGCAACAGTCCCCCGAGTGCAGGGACAGTGTCTGGCAAAAGAGGATGTTCCACTGATGGGTTCTTGTTATTGATGACTAACCTTATGAGTCTTTGCTCTTGTAATTGAAACTTAGCCTACTGTTATGGGGTGCCTAAGGGTTGCCGCCTGAGAGCCTCCTTGTTGCTCAAATGTGGCCTCTTTCTAAGCCAAACACAGCATATGAATACATTACCTTCCTCCCAGTGTGGGACATGACTCCCGGGGATGAGCCTCCCTGGCAATGAAGGATTAATTCCAAGTGCCAACTGGCAATACGACCGGAAAAAGGCCTTGAATAAAAGGGGGAAAAGGTAAAGAGAAATGACTTCATGTAGCTAAGAGACTTCAAAGAGAGTCAGTAGGTCATCCTAGAGGTACGGCTTACACACACCTCAGTAGGATCTCATAGAACATCAAAGTGGATATCACCCTACACAGGGGGGCTCCTGAGGGCTCTGGAGATACCCAGGTCCTATATAAGGGGGGATAGCTCCAGAGATTGATGCCTTATCAGTGTGTTCTACTTTGGAATCGTTGCTGCTGAGAGTGACAGAATTGGACTCAAATAAGTCCTCCCTGCACATGGGCCATCAGTCCCTTCTATTGAAACCTATATATGATTTTGGAGTTTGTAGGTGTACTTCAAGAGACTGGAGCCTCTGACCTGCCCATGTGCCAGCTGTGCCTGGAATCTTGGTGGAGCTGCAAGTCCTACTCTACATTTCAATGGATTTACCCAAGTCACCTGGTGAGGAGACGATGATGGACAGCGGCCATCCCAGGGAATGGAGAGAGCCTGCAGCTACAGGCAGGATAATCCCATCCACTGTATCCATGTGATATAAGCCCACTCTCACTTGGAGGTGGAGTGGACATCACTGTCCCACACTCCTCAGGATTGGGGGAAGAGCTATGGACTAGAGTGGACTTAATGGTGTTCTGTTGTAGACATATTGTTATTCAAGCAATGGAAGAAATTATTACAGTGAGGTGGAGCCAGTGGCCACTGGACACTTTTGGGGCAGGGAAGGGAAAAGCAGTTGTAATACAGGGGCTTTTTCAGGACTTGGGAATTATCCTGAGTGACATTACAATGACAGATATAGGCCATTTTACATCAGCATATACCATGCAGAACTGTGTGGGAGAGAGTGTGGTCTGCAATGTGAACTGTGGTCCATGCTTAGTGGTAAAGCCCCAGGATGTGTCTATCCATTGCAGGTGATATGCCACACTAATGAAAGATGTTTATGTGGGATGTTATGGGAGGTGTGGGAGGTGGAGAACATGGGAATCCCTGTAATTTTTGTGTCACATTTATGTAATTTAAGCTTCTTTTAAAATATATATGATATTTATGTAAGCAAATGCACATATATGTATATATATTTATGTATCATTTTACAAATATTGGTTGGTATTGTGAAAAATTTAATTTTTATCCACAATAATAAAAAAGAGAAAAAAAGAAAAAGAAAATAAAACATATGTGAATGGAAATGAAGAAATAACACCTTCATTAGCAACACACATAATTTTGATTGAGAAAATTAATAAAAAAGCAACTGATGAAAAAAAAAGAGTAAAGTTTCATATGCACAGTCATCAATTAAAAGGGCCTGTCAACTGACGATCCTCCTTCACTAGTCATTCGCCCTGTACTCAATGTACTCTTGCTGATCCATTATAGAATATTGCAGAACTCCCCAGGATGGGAATTTGATATTCTTTTGGTTAATTTGTGAATCTCCACCCACTGTAACAATGCCTCACGAACATTTCAACACATTTGTATTCCTTATATGTAAGCCCACGTGAGCTGGCTCCTATGTAGCCCCTGTCACTGATATCGCATACCAATGACCTTCCCGTCCCAGAGTTTTACCCCTTCTGTTATCCAAAACTTCATAAAAAATGAAGCCAATAAGAGCAAATACAATTGATAAGAAAATGAAATAATAATGGTAGTTTTAAAAATATGAAATAAAATATAAATATTTTTAAAACAATATATGTAAAAAGTTAAAATTTGGGATAAAAAATATTGAAAAAATATTTTTTAAAACCTTTTGACATTTTGCCTTTCATCACTGTAAGATCTGTTATCCTATATGTACAGTGACATTTTCTTCTGTTTATTCACTCAGTGTCTTCTTGTTTTCTTTCTTTTTTAAAAAAATTTGTCCTCAAAGAAGCTTTAGGTTACAGAAAAGTCATGTGCTAAATAAAGGGAAATCCCATATACCCAATATCTTCCCCCCTTTCCCACTTCCCCTATTAATAACATTTTATTTGTGGAATGTACATATGTTACAACTGATGTACAAATATTGAAACATAGATACCAACCATGGTAAATGGTTTACATTATGGTTTACCTTCAAGACCGTTCACTTTTATAAACTTTGTTGCAAGTCTACATGGCTTGTATTCATCATAACAAGATCATGTAGAACACTTCTCTCTCCCCCAAAATACCCCATGTTGCATCTATCATATTCTTCCCTCTCCCATCCATCAGGACCCCCAGAAACCCTCAGGATTCACTCCTTGAAGAACAAGGTTCATAGTTACTTGCAACAACACTGAGGACCTGACACACTGGACTGCCCTCCACTATTAGGAACTGCCTGTGCTCTTCAGAGACTCCTGCTCCTCTATTTGAGAACATAGCAGGTCTCCCCACGATGGGAGTCCACTATTTTGTTGCTCATTGTGTGGGTCTCCACCCACTGATATAACACACTAAGTCAAGAAGAACACACACATAGAAGCCTGCTCCAGGTGCACCCTCTTCTGAATGCCTCCCACATTCAACACCCCAAACCAGCAACCCTCACTTGCCATATTGCAAAAAGAGCATTCCCAGCATTGTAGTTTCAACCATGTATCCACAAATTTCCACAGTTCACCTGCTCCCTCCCCTAATCCTCTCCCCAGTTCCATAGACAGTACTACCCACCCTCCCCACCCTTCACCCCTGAAAAACTAGCACCCCCAACCTGAAAGTATCATTACAACACTACCATGACCCTCCACTGAACAATTAAACACTTCCACCTTGTATATTTTGCCCATATGGGCATTGGATCACAAACTTCTATCTTTTTATTTCCTGTAAATCTATCTTGTAGACTCAGGCTCTGTGAGTCTGCTCAATTTGCTTAATTCATATCAGTGAGGTCATGTAATATTTGTCCTTCAGAGCCTGATTGCTTCACTCAGCATAAGGTACTCAGAATTCATTCATGTCATCCCATGTATTAGCACTATATTCCTTCTTAAAGCTTAGCAATATTCAATTGAATGTATATACCACAATTTGTTTATCCATTCATTTGTTGAAGAGCATTTGGGTGATTCCAACTTATGGAAGTAGTGAATAATGCCATTATGAACATTGATGTTTATATATCTGTTCGCATCCTTGCTTTCAGGTCTTCAGGGTATATACCCAGCAATGGAAGTGTTGGATCGTATGGCAGTTCTATACTTAGTTTTCTGTGGAACCACCAAACTGTCCTCCATAGTAGCTGCACCATTCTACATTCCCACCAGCAGTGGATGATGGTTCCCATACTACACATCCTCTCTAACACTTGTAGTCCTCTGTTATTTTAATAGCTGGCAGTCTAATGGGTATAAGATGATTTCTCATTGTAGTTTAGATTTGCATTTCCTTAATAGCTAGTGAGGTTAAGCATTCTTTCATGTGTTTTTTAGACATTTGTATTTCTTCTGTGGAGAAATGTCTATTCAAATAACTTGCCCATTTTTTAAAAATAGGTTGTTTTTTTATTGTTGAGGTATAGAATTTCTTTATATGTGCTGGATACTAGTCCCCTATCAGATATATAGTTATGAAATATTTTCTCCCATTATATAGGCTGCCTTTTCACTTTCTTGACAAATTCTTTTAAGGAGAAAATTTTTTTTTTTTCATTTTGAGGAGGTCCCACTCATCTATTTTTTCTTTCTTTCATTTTTCATGCTTTGGGTTTATCGTTCATGAAACCATTTCCTAATACAAGATAGTGTAGATGCTTGCCTACATTATTTTCCAAGATCTTCATAGTCTTGGCTTTTACAGTTAAATCTTTGATCCATATTGAGGTGAATTTTGTATATGGTGTGAGATGGTGTTCCTCTCTCATTTTTTGGATATGGGTATCGAACTCTCCAAGCAACATTTGTTGAAAAAGCCATTCTCTCCCAGTTGAATGGGCTTGGTGGCCTTGTCAAATACTAGTTGACTGTATATGCAAGGATCTGTATCAGAACTCTCAATTCAGCTCCATTGGACAGTATGTTTATTCTTGTGCAAATACCATAAAGTTTTGACCACTGTAGCTTTGTTGCATGTTTTCAAGTGATGTAGTGTGATTCCTCCAATTTCATTTTTCTTTTTAAATATGTCTTTGGATATTTGGGACCTCTTGACCTTGCAAATAAATTTCAGTTAGTTTTTCCAATACAGTAATACATGTTGTGGTGATTTTTATTGCAATTGCATTAAATCTCTAGATCAGTTTGAATAGGATATACAACATAATGATGTTTAGTCTTCCTATCCATGAACAAGGAATAGTCTTCAATTTATTTAAATCATCTTTAAATACCTTTAACTGTGTTGTGTATATTTCTGCATATTAGTCTTTTACATCTTTAGTTAAATTTATATTCCTAGATATTTGATTCTCTTAGTTGCTATGGTAAATGGGATATTTTTCTTGATTCCCTCCTCAGAATGTTCATTATTGGTGTACAGAAATATTACTGATTTTTGCACATTGGGGAACATGGTCTATGGGTTAGGCAGATAAGGCTAAGCTCTCACTAAAACAATAGAGAAAGAACCAGAGGATGCCTAAGGAACCTTCTTTGGGGTACAGCAAACCAGGACACTCTTTCACAACTCCTAGATGAGTGAGGATCAGAGAGACAAAGAAGCAAAAACAAGTAATTGTGAGTTATTAAACATCTCCTCCCCCAACCCCGAGATGTTAAGTGAAAGTAAAACTCCTTGTGAATTTTATCAAAATGAAAGGAGGCCAGATATCATCCTCCCTGGCAGCTCCTTTGGATATATATAGAATAGGAAGTTGCTGAGTCACCTAGGAAGGTACTAGACAGATAGGGAAGCCAGGGAAAAATCATGGGTTGCTTGCCTCAGTGGCTGGAATCCCAGCCTAGGTGGAATCCCCAGATCCCTGCTCCAAACAGGAGCATGACATCAGATTCTCTGTGAGGAAGAGGTATCTCAGAGGGTGAAGAGAGAATTATTTATGGTGAGTTTAGCCAGCTAGGCTTCCCTTGAAAATCAGAAGGGGCCCAGACTCAACAGGGAGAGGGTGAGGGGGATTTCCTCAGGCAAGCTGTCATGCCCATTCACCTAGGTAAAGAGAAGAATTACATCAGAGAGGAGGCAGATACAGGTAGTTGATCAGCAGGATTCTGTCAGACTGCAGGTAATCTAACCTGCCTAAGGGAAAAGAGATGGATAACCTGCTGAAAGGGTAATTATACTAAGGAGACAGAATAGCTTAGTAGAAGGATTACTGCCTAGCTTATACAAGGTCCTTGATTTGATTCCCAGCTCTTCCTTGAGAAGTGATCCAGTAGGTTGTCCGGCATCCAGCTGAAAATTTATGAAAGTGAACATATAGACATTCTCTCTATATTAGATTTTCTTGGATCTCTTATTTTTTTCAAAATAAGTGTCTTTTTAAAAAATTTCCCTTATTTTTACTCACTATTTATTTTCTCTCCTTCATCTTTATATCTTCTATTTTCTGTTGTGGTTATTTCATCCCACTTCATTTATTTGATCTCCAATTTTTCTTGTTTATATTTCTCTCTCTTATTTTCAATGTTTACCTTTTCTACTTTTTTCTTTCTCTTTTTTGTCTTTTCTTTTTCCCTCCTCTAGCCATTACAGCCTTTTAAATCATTCTATATATTTTTCTCTATTCTGTTTCTTGTTTAATTGTTTCTATCCCACTATTTTAATCTTATTCCTCTGTACTTCTTGCTCATGTTGATTTTTCAATTTCCTAAGTCTTGTACAGTTCTTCTCTGACCTTTTACTATTATTATTACTATTATTCTTTTACTCTTCTTACCGCTTTCCTTTTCTTTGGTCCTAATTATTTTTCTTTCAAGGGAACATAGACAACAAAATGGAAATAGAATAAGAGGAATGAAGTGTCAAATTGAAACTTTACCATACACACAAAAACAGCAACAATATAAAACCGTAGTATATAGACAGAACCTAATCAGCTGAATATACACCTCAAGATAAACAGATGCCTAGAAACCAACAAAAAAATTACAAGCCTTACTAAGAAATAGGAAGACATGGTTCAATCCAATGAACAAACTAAAAACCAGAAGGAGATACAGAACATGGAATTACTAATCAGAGATATTTGAACAAATATCACGAATCAAATTAATGAAGTAAAGGAAGAGTTGAAGGATATTAAGACACGGGGAGAACATATTGAAAAAATTGTAAACATACATTAAAATAACAGATATCATGATGATGAATGGCAAAACCCAAGAAATGAAAAACACACTGGATGCACACAACAGCAGATTCAAACAGACAGAGGAAGGAATCAGTGACGTGGAGGACAATACATCTGAAAAAAAAAACGGATAGAAGAACAATTAGAAAAGAAGATAGACAAAATTCAGCAGGGACTTAGTCTTTTGAATGACAGCACAAAATGCACAAACATATGCATAATACGCATCCCAGATGGAGAAGAGAAGGGAAAGTGGACAGAAGGAGAGTTGGAGGAAATAGTGGCTGAAAACATGCCAATCTTACAGAGTGAGATGGATGTACATGTCCAGGAAGCACAGCACACCCCAAAGAGTATAAATCCTAACAAGCCTACTCCAAGACATATATTTGTCAAATTACCCAATGCTCAAGGCAAAGAGTGAATACTGAAAGCAGCAAGAGAGAAGGGAACCATCACAAACAAAGGAAGCTTGATAAGACTTAGTATTAATTTCTCATCTGAAACTATGGAAGCAAGAAGGCAGTGGTATGAAATGTTTAAATGGCTAAAAGAGAACTCTACTAACCAAGAATTATCTATCCAGTAAAGCTGGAATTCAAAACTGAGGGAGAATTCAAAATGTTCACAGAGAAACAGAAATTAAATGAATATATCAATAAGAAACCTACCCTTCAAGAAATACTAATGTGAGGTCTGAAGATCGAAAGGAAAAAAACAGGAGAGATAAAATTGGAGCACATTGGAAGAACAACCAAATAGATAAAAAGAGAAATATAGACAAGATATAGCATGCATAAACCTAAAGAAAATATGGCTAATGTAAGTAATTCCTTGACAGTAATAACAAGGAATGTTAAAGGATTAAACTTACGAGTCAAGAAATGCAGATTGGTAGAATGGATAAGGAAAAATGACCCTTCTATATGAGTCAACAAGAAACCCCCCTTGAACCCAGGGATGCAAGGAGGCTGAAAGTGAATGGTTGGAAAGCAATTTTATAAGTAAACAATAACCAAAAAAGGGTGGGAGTAACTATACTAATATCAGACAAAGTAGACTTTAAATGCAAACTACTGTAAGAGACAAAGATGGACACTATATATTAATAAAAGGGGTAATGTACCTAGAAGAAAGAACAATCATAAACATTTCTGCACCTAACCAGGGTGCCTCAAAATACACAAGACAAACACTGGAAAACTAAATGGAGAAATAGATGCCTCTAAAATTATACTGGGGAAATTTAATACACCCTTATCACCAATAAACAGAGCATTTCAACAGAGAATCAATGAAGAAACTAAAATTTTCAATAATAGATTAGATGACCTTAACCTAATAGATACATACAGAACATTACACCCAAATAAAGCAGGATATGCATTCTTTTCAAATGCAAATGGATCATTTTCTAGGATAGGCCACATGCTATGCTATCAGAACATCTCTCAATGAATTCAGAAAGATAAAAATTACACAAAGTAATTTCTCTGACCACAATGGAATGAACCTCGAAATCAGTAAGGGACAGAGAAACCCATTAGGCGCGAACATATGGACATTAAACAACACACTCTTGTACAAACCTTGGGTCAAGGAGGAAATCTCAAAAGAAGTCATTAGCTTCCTTGAAACAACCAAAATGACAAAACAACTTATCAATACCTATGGAATGCAACAAAAACCGTACTGAGAGTGAAATTCATAGTCATAAATGCCTGTATTAAAAAAGAAGAAAGAGCTAAAATCAAAGACCTAACTGCACACCTGGAGGAATTAGAAAACGAACAATAAACTAACTCCAAAGGAAGAAAAAGAAAAAAGAAAAGAAACAAAGATTAGAGCAGAACCAAATGCAATAAAAAATAAGAAAGCAATAGAAAAAATAAAACCAAAACTTGTTATTGAGCAGATTAATAAAATTGACAAACGGTTATATAGACTAACAAAGAAAAAAAGAGAGAAGATGCAAATGCATAAAAAAAGAAACAAGGAAGGGGATAACATCACTGACCCCACAGAAATTAAGAGTATCATGAGAGGATAATTTGAAAAATTATTTGCAAACAAGATGGATAATTTAGAAGAAAGGGTCAAATTCCTAGAAAAACGCAGCCTGCATTGTCAAAAGAAGATATTGATGAACTCAACTGACCATACACAAGTAATGAGATAGAATTAGTCTTCAAAAGCATTCCAACTAAGAAGAACCAATTACCAGAAGGCTTCATACTTGAATCCTACCAAACATGCCATAAAGAACTAACACCAATCCTGCATAAATGCTTCCAAAAATAGAAGTAGAGGGAACATTGCCTAACTCATTCTATGATGCCAACATCACCATTTTACTAAAGCTAAACAAAGAGCTACAATAAAGGAAAATTACAGACCAATCTTTCTAATGAACCTAGATGCCAAAATCCTCAACAAAATACTTGCTAATTGTATTCAACAACAATCAAACAAATTATACACCATAACTAAGTGGTTTTCATAGCTTTTACACAAGGATGGTTCAATATAGGAAAATCGATCAATGTAATACACCACATAAACAGATTGAAAGAAAAAAAAATAATGATCTCTATAGAATGCTGAAAAAGCATTTGATAAAATACAGCAAACTTTCCTGATAAAAACACTAAAAAATATAGACTAGAAGTAAACTTCCTCAACATGATAAAGCATATATATGAAAACCCCATAGCTAACATCATATTCAATGGTGAAATCCTAAAAGCTTTCCCTCTAAGATTGGAAACAAGTAAAGGATGCCCACTTTCACTGCTTCTATTTAACATTGTGTTAGAAGTACTTGCTCGAGCACTTAGGCAAGAAAAAGGTATTAAAGGCACCTAAATTGGAAAGGAAGAAGTAACAATTTCACTATTTGGACAACATGATCCTGTATATAGAAATTCATGAGAAATCTACAATGTAGCTTTTAGAGCTTATAAATGAGTTCAGTAAATTCTCTGGTTATAAAATAGATTTTAAGTGCAAACTGTTTTAAAGAATGAAGAAGGTCCTTATATATTAATAAAGGACGCAATTCACTAGGAAGAAATAACTATTCTAAATATTTATGCACCTAACCTCAGTGCCACAAGATACATGAAGCACACACTGGCAAAGCTGAAGGGAGAAACAGATGTCTCTACAATAATTTTGGAGAACTCAAAACACCAATCTCATTATTGGATAGAACATCTGGACAGAGTAAAATAAAGAAATAGAGTGCCTGAAAAATGTGGTAGATGAACTAGACCTAACAGACATCTATATAACATTGCACCCCAAAGCAATAGGATATACATTCTTTTCAAGTGCTCATGTACCCTGCTTCAAGATAGGCCATATGTGGGGTTACAAGAAAAGTCGACATAAATTTTTTAAAAGGTTGAAATTATACAAAACACTTTCTCTAATCATAAAGGAATGAAGCTGGAATCAATAATAGTCAAAATAGGAAGAATCCATAAATATATGGTGATTAATAAACACTCTCTTAAAAAATCTTTGGGTCAAAGAAGAAATTGCAAGAGAATTCATCAAGCATCTTGAGACCAATGAAAATGAGAAAACAGTATATCAAAACCTATGAGACACTGCAAAAGCATTGCTTAGAGGGAAATTTAAAGCCATCAAAGCATACATTAAAAAGGAAGAAAGAGCTAAAATTGATGATCTAACTGCACACCTGGAAGAACTAGAAAAAAAGCAACAAACTAACCCAAACCAAACTAAAGGAAAGAAATAGTAAATATAAGAGCAGAAATAAAGAAATTTGAGAACAAACAAACAAACAAACAAAAAACACAATATAGAGAAACAACAAAACCAAATGTTAGTTATTTAAGAAGATCAACAAATCAGCAAACACTTAGCTAAACTGACAAAGAAAAAAGAGAGAAGACACAAATAAATAAAATAAGAAATGAGAGAAGGGCATTACCACTGACCCTGTAGTGTTAATAGAGATCATAAGAAGACAGTATAAATAAATGTATGCAAAAAAAATAGAAAATGTAGAGGAGATGGGCAAATTCCTGGAAAACTTGAACCACCTACACTGACCCTAGAAGAAATAGAAGACCTTAACAAACCAATCACAAGTGAAGAGATTGAAACAGTCATCAAAAACCTCCCAAATATGGAAAAGCCAGGTTCAGATGGCTTCACAGGTGAATTCTACCAATCATTCAATGAAGACCAAATACCGATCTTGCTCAAGCTCTTCCAAAATATTGAACAGCAAAGAATGCTACCAAATTCATACTATTAAGCCAACTTCTCCCTATACCAAAACCAGATAAAGTTACTACAAAAAATGAAAATTGTAGACAAATATCTCTAATGGATATTGATGCAAAAATACTCAACAAAATACTTGCAAACAGAATGCAAAAGCACATTAAAATAATTATACACCACAATCAATTGGGCTTTCTCCCAGGTATGCAATGATGTTCAACATGAGAAAATCAATTAGTATAATAAACCACATCTTTAAATTGAAGAAGAATAATCACATGATTCTCTTAATTGATGTAGAAAAGGCATTTGAGAAAATACAGCACCCTATCTTGATAAAAACGCCCCAAAAGATAGGAATAGAAGGAAGTTTTATCAATATGGTAAAGTGCACATATGAAAAACCTACAGCTAGCATTGTACTCAATGTTGAAAGACTGAAAACTTTCCCACTGAGATCAAGAACAAGACAAGGATGCCCACTGTCACCGTTATTATTCACTATTGTGCTAGAACAATTAGACTAGACAAAGAAATAAAAGGCAACCAAATAGGAAAAGAAGAAGTAAAACATTCAATGTTTGTTGACATGATATTATTTGGCATAAGAAAATATGATGTTATGAAACATGTTGCAATATCTTAAAAATCTTGAAAACATTATACCCTGTGAAACAAGGAAGGCACGTAAAGACAGATTGATATAATATAACTTAGAAGAAATGAATAGAAAGAGAAAACTTGTAATCAATTAGTTGTTACTTGCAATGTGCTTGGACCAACAATGATGTGGAGCCAGTGGCACTGGAAGCTCTGGGGACACAGAGATGGAAAAACTGTTGTAATACAGGGGCTTTGTTGGGACTTGGAAATGATCCTGAGTGCAATGACAGATATAGGCCATTTTATATCATCACATAACATGCAGAACTGTGTGGGAGAGAGTGTAGACTACAATGTGAACTTTGGTCCATGCTTAATGGCAAAGCCTCAGGATGCGTTTATCAATTGCAATGAATGTGCCACACTAATGAAGGATGTTCATGAGGGATGATGTGGGAGGTGTGGGGAGTAGGGCATATGAGAATCCCTATATATTTTGTGTAATATTTATGTAATCTAAGTATCTTTTTAAAAAATAAAATAAAAAGTTAGTAAAAAAGGAAAGAAATAGAAAATTTGTAATGATAGAATATTAGAGCTTACTGAGGGAGAGGGGGAGGGAGAAAGGGGAAGTGTTTGTTTAAATAAAAAACAGTCATCAAGAAATAAAAAAGTAAGGAGGAGTTATTCAAAAAGTAATAATCTATCTTATGATTTCTACTCACATTTAAAAGTCTTTGGAATATTTGAATCTTCACATTGGTATCTTAATACCGTCCTTGGTATTAAAGTTCAGATGTTGTTAATAGCAAAGAAATAAGAAAGAAAGAATACACCAGGGCTACATTAGATGCAAAGCTATTTGCTTAAAATACTCATACCAATGATAAAAGTCTCCAAAATCCCTTACAAAGGCTGTCATAATATGTATGGAGAGATGCAAGTAATGTTAATAAATTTCTCATTTTGCCTACAAAAAAAAAAACTATGTCAGTGGTTGTTTTAGTTTCCTGGGCTACTTAAAACAGATACCATGAAATGAGTTGACTTAAATAATGGGGATTTATTAGCTTACAGTTTGAGGTTAGAAAAATGTCTAAATGACTACATCATCAAGGCAATGCTTTCTACCCAAAGATTGGCTGTCACAGATCCTTGGTTCCTCTGCCACATGGCAAGGCACATGATAGCATCTGCTGGTCTCTCCCTTCTCTTCTTGTGATTCATTGATTCCAGCTTCTTGTTTTCAAGGCTTTCTTTCTCTCTGTATTCATTCCTTTTATAAAGGACTCTAGTAATAGGATTAAGACCCATTCTGAATGAGGTGTGTCACACCTTGTGATGGTTAGGCTAATGTGAGAGATTGGCCAGGTAATTGTGTCTAGTTTTTTTGTTCAAACAAGCACTGGATTATTTGTAATACAAGGACATTTATGGACTTTGGTCATCAGTGAGTTGATTGCATAGATGGATGATTTCATCCACAATCAATGAATGATATTGCCATTAGCAATGAGTGATGTTTAATCCAATCATTTGAATGCCTTAAAATGGCAAGTGAATTCAGCATTGAGAGAGAAAGTTCAGGCTTCACTTCCGGGAGCCAACGTCTCATGGGAACTCTTCAAAGACCTTCATTGGAGCCCCTAGTTTGCAGCCTGCCTGTGGAATTTGGACTTGTGCATCCCCATGGTCACATGAGAGAATTTTATAAAATTTTATACTATTTACAGATATTTCCTGTTGATTCTGTTTCCCTAGATAACCCTGACTAATACACACCTTAATTGAAATAGTCTTATCAAAAGGTCCTATTTTAAATGGGTTTAAAACTGAGGGAATAGATTAGATTTAAGAACATGTTTTTCTGTGGTACACAAAGCTTCGAATCATCACAGTGGTATTAATGAATATACTTGTTCTTTCTGTTGCCTAAACTGGCTCAAAAGCAGTAGACTTGAAAACAAGGTTGGTCAATGAAATGTGAGACAAATATATTTCAGTATTAGAATTCCTAACAGATCAATAGTTCTCTAACACAGCTCTATGGTACTGCCAGACACTATATTTCATGGATCCATATAGGAAAAAATTCTTTAAAACTCTGAACAAAGGTGCTTTTTCTGGTTATCAGTATTACCTGCTAATCTTCTAAAGATCAAATTTCTGAGAGATAAAAGTATTGTAGATCATTTTATGATAGGTAGAGGATAAATTAAGTGTATTTGTTATTCACTTTTCAAACATTATAAGTCTTATAATTCTAAACATATTTTTGGAATAGAAACTAGATGATTTTTTTTTAAATGTACATTTTATTGAGCAATTTGAAAATTTCCATTTTCATATTTAACATGATACAATCTCAGTTTAAAAACAAAATAGCAAAGGGTCACTGTGATTGTAACTTAATTTAGAAAAGCGGTAAGAGATGTGGTTAAAGGGAGATAGGGATCAGATCATGTAGGTATTTTCCTGTTATATAACTGAGTTTGGATTTTTAGTATAGATTTAATGGAAACATGAATCAAGTAAGGATTTTTATCTGATTTACAATTTAGCTTCTGAGTAGAAAATGTGCTGTAGAAAAGCAAGTATAGAAATGGGATACCAGGTTGGAAGGTAATATAAGAGTCCAGGTGAGAGAAGACTAGAATTGCACCAATTGAAATGTCAAGAAGTGGATTAATTTCAGATATCTTTTAAAGTTAGAGCTGGCAGGACTTACTGATATATGAGATTAGGAAAAGAGAAGAATCAAGAATATTTGTTAATAACTGACCTTTTTTCTTCCAGTTCTATCCACCCTTAAACTCATTCTCCAATATAGCATCAGTGTTGTTTTTTAAAGGAAAAATCTGATTATGTCACTCTATTTCAGTGGTTCTCAGTCGGGGACAATATTAAGCCAGGGGATACTTGGCAATGCCTGGAGACATTTTGGTTGTCACAATTGAAGAGGTTCTACTGGCATATAGTGGGTAAAGCCAAAGATTCCACTATGTTTCCTACAATGCACAGGACAACCCCTACAACAAAATGTATATGGCCCAAAATACCGGTAGTTTTGAGATTGGGAAATACTGCCCAATTTTAAAGTTCTTCAGTAGCTCTTCATTGCCTTCTGTACAAAAACATGATTCTTGAGCCATTAAAAATAATCCTTCATTATCTGGCAACCAACTACTTCTCTAATTTCTTTGTACAGATACTCTCACTTCTTTACCCATTCTGCAAAACCTCATTATTTAGGCATAACAAACAAATTTTAATTCCTTGAACCTGCCATTTCTATTTCTTTTTTTTTTCTTTTTTTTT
>JAKSZT010054499.1:736218-753737 GCA_026826555.1 Tolypeutes matacus | reverse complement strand
TTCAGAGAAATGTCTATTCAAATCACTTGCCCATGTTTTTTTTTTTTCTTTTCTTTTTTTCTTTTTTTTAAATTTTTTATTTATTTTTATTGTGGGTAAAAATAAAAATTCTCACAATACATAAAAACATTTGCAAAATGATATATAAATATATATGCATATATGTGTATTTGCTTACAAAAATGTTATATATATATATATATATATATATATATATATATATATATACACATATATATTTAAGAGGTGCTTAGATTACCCAAAATATTACACAGAACTCACTGGGATTCCCATGTTGCCCACCTCCCACACTTCCCACTACATCCCACACAAACATCTCCCACAAGTGTCCTGAGTACCGTTGTGGCAATGGATGTAGGCCATTTTAAATCAGCACACACCACTCAGAACTGAGTGGGAGAGAGTGTGGTCTACGGTGTCAACTATGGCCTATGCTTGGTGGCAAGGCTCCAGGATGTGTAAGTTCACTTGCCCATGTTTTAAATGGGTTGTCTTTTTATTTTTGAGGTGTAAGTTTTCTTTATATATGCTGGATATTAGGACCCTATCAGATATATGGTTACCAAATATGTTCTCCCATGGAGTAAGCTGCCTTATCACTTTCTTGACAAACTCCTTTGAGGGGCAATTTTTTTTTTTTTATTTTGTGGAGGTCCCATTTATGTATTTTATTTCTTTGCTTGTGCTTTGGGTGTAAAGTTCATGAAACCATTTACTAATACAAGATGATTCCCTATATCATCTTCCAATATCTTTATGGTCTAGGCTTTTATATTTAGATCTTTGATCCATTTGAATTAATTTTTGAATAAGGTTTGAGATAGTGTTCCTCATTCTTTTGGATAAAGATATCCAGTTCTCCAAGCACCATTTGTCGAAGAAGCCATTCTCTCTTAGTTGAATGGGCTTGGTACTTTTGTCAAATATCAGATGTGTGTATATGCAAGGATCTATATCAGAACTCTCAATTTCTTTCCCTTGGTCATTATGTCTATCCTTGTGCCAATACCATGCAATTTTACCACTGAAGATTTATAGTATGTTTTAAAGTCAGGTAGTGTGATTCCCCTGATTCCATTTTTCCTTTTCAATATATAGTATACTCTGGGGCTTCTAGCCATTCCAAATAAATTTCATAGTTAGCTTCCTAATTTAGTAAAAAATGTTGTGATAATTTTCATTGGGATAGTGCTAAATCTGTAAATTAGTTTGGGTAGGATAGACATCTTAATGATGTTTCATCTTCCTATCCATGACAGGGAATATTCTTCCCTTTATTTAGGTCTTCTTTGATTATATTTAACAGTGTTGTGTAGTTTTCTGTCTATAAGTTATCTACATCTTTAGTTAAATTTATTCCTAGGTGTTTGATTCTTTTAGTTGCTATTGTAAAATGGGTGTTTCTCTTGTATTCTTCCTCAGATTGCTCATTATTAGTGTACAAACATGCTACTGATTTTTGCACATTGATCTTATAACCTGCCACTTTTATGAACTCATTTATAAGCTCTACAAGCTTTGTTGTAGATTTCCAAGGGATTTTTATGTATAGTATTGTATCAACTGCAAATACTGAGTTTTTTACTTCTTCCTTTCCAATTTGGGTGCCTTTAATTTCTTTTTCTTGTCAAAGTATTCAAACAAGTAATTCTAACACAATATTAAATATTTGCAGTGAAAGAAGGCATCCTTGTTTTGTTCCAGATCTTAGGGGGAAAGTTTTAGGATTTCACCATTGAATTTGATGTTAGCTGTGGGTTTTTCATATATACCCTTTATTATGTTGTGGAAGTTTCCTTCTATTCCTATCTTTTGAAGTGTTTTAATCAGGAAATGGTACAGTATTTTGTGAAATGCTTTTTCTACATCTTTAGAGATGGTCATGCAATTTTTCCCCATCTGTTTATGTAGTGTATTACATTGCTTGATTTTCTTATGTTGAACCATCCTTGCCTACGAGGGATGAAACCCACTGTGTCATGGTGTATAATTCTTTTGATGTGTTGTTGAATATGGTTAGTGAGTATTTTATTGAGGATTTTAGCATCTAGCTTCATTAGAGATATTGGTCCATAGTTTTCCTTTCTTGTGGAATCTTTGTTTGGCTTTGGTATTAGGGTGATTTTGGCATCATAGAATGAGTTGGGCTATGTTCCCTCCACTTCTGTTTCTTGGAAGAGTTTAAGCAGGATTAGTGTTTGTTCTTTCCAGAATGTTTGGTAGAATTCACCTGTGAACCAGTCTGGTCCTGGGCTCTTCTCACTTGGGATGTTTTTTATGACAAATTCTATCGCCTTACTTGTGTGGGAACCCTCTGATCTTTCCATTTGAGAAATAGCTTGGAGGCCTGTTTCTCTGCCTACACAGAGAGATCACTCCTATCAGTTCCTGCCATAAAGAGGGACTTTCCTGCTTATCTTATCTCCCTTATCTCCCGCCTTATCTCCTAGGTATATCACTAACTTTCTGTAATCTTGATTCCCCATTAACAGCCTGGAATTCTTATAATGTTATTTATGACCCCTCAGGTACCTCAAGTACGTGATACATGCTTGCTCCCCCACATGTTCATCCTGACCTTAACTGTGAAAAAATTCTGAATAAAAGGCATGCTGAGGATCAGATCGGGAAGATAGCTTCTTTAGCTGCTCTCCCCCTGACCTTTCTCAACCTCCATGTTCAGAGTAATTTCATTTTGCTGTCGTGGGCTCTGCTGGACAGACCCCCACAAGACTTTGTAGGATGGGTTCCTGCAACTTGTTATTGGTGTCCTGAGTTCATCAATGTCTTCTTTCTTTGAAGTAGGCAGGATGAGTATTTCTAGGAATTTGTCCATTTCCTCTAAAGTATTCATCTTTTTGGCAAATTTTCAAAGTATCCGCTTTTGATAATCTAGTTCTGTGAGGTTAGTGATGATATCCCCGTCCTCATTCTAATTTTGTATATCTTCATCTTCTCTATTTTTTTCTTTGTTAGTCTAGCTAAGGGTTTGTCAATTTTATTAATCTTCTCAAAGAACCAGTTTTTGGTTTTGTTTATTTTTTCTAGTGCTTTCCTATTTTCAATTTCATTGAGCTCTGCTCTTATCTTTGTTATTTCATTCATTCATCTTTGTTTGGGGTTTGTTTGTTGTTCTCTTTCTAATCTCTCCAGGTGTGCAGTTAGTTCTTTGATTTTAGCCCTTTTTTCTTTTTTAATGTAGGTGTTTTGGCTGTGAATTTTCTTCTCAGCAATGCTTTTGTTGTATCCGATAGGTTTTCATACATTGTGTTGTAATTTTCATTCTTTTTAAGGTACTTACTGATTTTTTTTGCTATTTCCTCCTTACCCACTCATTTTCTAAGAGTGTGTTGTTTAATTTCTATATCTTTGTGCCTAATCTGTTTCTCTGCTCCATACTTATTTCCAGCTTTATTCCATTGTGGTCAGAGAAAATCCTTCATATAATTTCAATATTTCTGAATTCATTGAGAGTTATTCTGTGGCCTAGTATGTGGTCTATCCTGGAGAATCAACCATGTGCACTCTAGAAGAATGTATATCCTGCTGTATTTGGGTGTATTGCTTTGTGTGTGTGTCTATTAAGTCCAGATCTTCTAATGTATTTTTTCATAGTCTGTGTTTCTTATTGAACCTCTCTCTAGATGTTCTGTCGAATGGTGATAATCTTATATTAAAGTCACCCACTATAATTGTAGAGGCATCTATTTCTTCACTTAGTTTTTCCAAATATTTATCTCATGTATTTTGAGGCGTTCTGACTAAGTGCATAAATGTTTATGATTTTTCTTTCTTTTTGATGGATTATCCATTTTATTCATATATAGTATTCTTCTTTGACTCTTACAACAGTTTTGCATTTAAAGTTTACTTTGTCTGATATTAGTATAGCTACTCCTGCCTTTTCCAGATTATTGTTTGTATATAAAATTGTTTTCCAACCATTCAGTTTCAGACTTCTTGCACCCCTGCTTCTAAGGTGAGGTTCTTGTAGACAGCATATAGATTGCTCATATTTCCTTACCCATCCTGCCAATCTGTGTTTCCTAATTGGAGAGTTTAATCAATTAACATTCAATGTTATTACCATCAAGGAATTACTTACATTAGCCATATTTTCTTTAGGATTATGTATGTCATATGTTGTTTTTATTTTTATTTTTACCTATTTACTTATTCTTACACTCTCCTCCAGTTCTCTTTTTCCGGATTATTTTTCCCTTCAACTTGCAGAAATCCCTTTATTATTTCTTGAAGTCCAGGTTTCTTATTGAAAAACTCACTTAATTTCTGTTTATGTGTGAATATTTTGTAATCTCCCTCATTTTTGAATGAAAGCTTTGCTGGATAGAGAATTCTTGTCTGGAGGTTTTATTCCTTTTAGGACTTTAACTATGTCATACCACTGCCTTCTTGCCTCCATGGTCTCAGATGAGAAATCAGCACTTAATCATATCAATCTTCCCTTGTAGGTGATGGATCTCTTTTCTCTTGCTGTTTTCAGTATTCTCTCTTTGTCTTGAGCATTGGACAATTTGACAAGTATATGTCTTATAGTAGGCCTGTCAGGATTTATACTTTTTTGGTGTAGTGAGCTTCATGGACATGCATGTCCATGTCCCTCAATAGAGTTGGGGAATTTATTATTTCCCTCAATACTCCTTTTACCCCCTTTCCTTTCTCTTCTCCCCCTGGGATGTCTATAATGTATAAGTTTGTGCATTTCGTGCTGTTATTCAAGTCCCTAAATCCCTGCTGGATTTTAAAAATCTTTTTATTTATCTGTTCTACTATCTGTCTCATTTCAGCTTTACTGTCATCCACATCACTGATTCTTTCCTTTGCCTGTTCAAATCTGCTGTTATGTTCTTCCAGTGTATTTTTTATTTCTTGCATTATGTCATTCATCACCATAAGGTCTGTTATCTTTTTATGTATGTTTACAATTTCTTTAGCATGTTCCCCTAGTGTCTTAATATCCTTTATCTTTTCCTTCACTTCATTAAGTTGATTCATGATATTTGTTTGGACAGTCTTGATTAGTTGTTCCACTCTCTGCATCTCCTCTTGTTTTTTTAGTTTTGTTTTTTTTTTTTAATTTTTAAAATTTTATCTGTGCCATGTTTTCTTGTTTCTTAGTATGGCTTGTAATTTTTTGTTGGTGTCTGGGCCTCTGTTAATATTGATGAGATTATTTGGTTGGTTAACTTCTCTTTAGTTTTTTATTTGTTTTTTCTTTGTGCGTTGTAATGTTAATTTTTGATACTTTTTCCCTCTTATTCTATATCCTTGCAGTTGTCTGTGTTCCCTTCAAAAAATATTAGGACCAAAGAAAAGGAAAGAGAGAAGAAGAGAAAAAGAATAATAGTAATAATTATTTTTTTTAAGAAAAGGTAGAAGAGGAACTGTAAAAGAGGCAGGAAATAAATAAGTAATATGAATAAAAAATCATAAAAAGTACAAAAGATTATAAATAAGTGGAATACAAAAAATGAAGAAATAATCAAAATAAAGAACAAATAGAATGAATTAAAAGGCTGGAATGATAAGAAGATAGGAAATGAAAAAAAAAAAGGAAATTTAGAAAATGAGTGCGAAACAAAATCCCCCTCCCACACTTTCCCACATTAACAACATCTTTCATTAGTGTCGTACATTTGTTACATTTAATGAGTACATACTGAAGCATTTCTGCTGACTGTGGATTATAGTTTACATTGTAGTTTACACACTACCCTGCACAATTATATAGGTTGTGACAGAATGTGTAATGGCCTGTATCAGTCATTGCAATTTCATGCAGGATAATTGCAATGTCCCAAAAATGCAATATTTGATGTGTTACTACCATGATATTTGACATCACTGAAATAATAAAAATAAATCTTTACCTTTCAAAATAATAATGTTTAGTTGTAAGATACTTAACTGTACTGATCAAAATCAAAATCACATTGATAGATCTTATATTATAGTGAAAAATTATTCTTTCATGCATTGAGTGGTGTGTGGGAGAGGTGGAGGAAAATATGGAGAAAAAGTGTTATCTAGTCAGCAGTTGCATATGTCAAAAAGATTTAGCATTTTATACTTTTCTGGCCTAAGTTTTTTAGTTATCCTTACATTAACTTGTATTTATAGATTGTTCACTATGCATCAGATACGTGGGTATGTAGGTTGATATACATTAACTTATTTATTCCTCAAATAACAATGTAAGATAAACATTACCTCCTGAAGCTTACTGTTAAGTAAGTTAGGTAACTTGCCTAAGGTCATAGGCCAGTGAGGTGTAATAGGATTTTCAATGAAAATCTGAGTGACTTTGAAGTTCATGCTCTTAATCAATAATTTTTCCTGTGTTTCTAAAGATTGGTTAATATCATAATCACCTGAAGAAGTTTTTAAAATTTTCTGAATTGCAGCATCCCACATAAGCCAAATATCAGTATCAACGTGCTATACTAAGGAGGAATGAAAGAGCCCACCACACACACACAAAACTGTACACCATCCCACTGCCATCCCCCAGCACCACCACACAACACCACAAAAGAGGAACACCAAGAGATACGATAATATTTGTTTAGCAATTGTAACAAATAAACCAAAATAAAGAAAGATGTTTTTAATAGGGAAAGTGTGTAAGTGTGAGAGGGGGAAGGGAGGTTATATGGAAATCCCCCCCATATATATATATACATATATACACTTTTCTTTTAGGAGGTATAGGAGATTGAACACAGGACCTCATACATGGGAAGCAGTCACTCAACCACTGAGCTATATCCACTCCCACCTTTAATTTGTAACTTTTTGTAATCTAAAACTTCTTTAAAAATAAAGAGAAGGGTATCAGCAAGGCTCAGTGGTTGAGTACTGACTTTCCACATGCAAGGTCTGGTTTCAATCCATGTCCTGGTACCTCAAAAAAAAAAAAAAAAAAAAAAAAAACTAAATAAAAGGAAGCATTTCAAACATAATTAAATAAATAAATTCCCATTATTAAAGCCAGCCCATTTCTGATATATTGTGATATATTGTTCCCAGAACCTTTTAGCAAACTAAAACACCCGACTACCAATACTTTATATTGGTGTGGAATATTTGTTAAAAATGATTATAGTACATTTTTATAATTATACTTACAGAAGTCCATGGTTTGAATTAGTGTTCACTACATATGTAGTGTAGATCTACGGAATTTTAAAAAATTTATTCTGTTAACATATTAAAAATCTAACATTTCCCTTTTAATCATTTTCAGATATATATTCCAGTGCTTTTAAGTGCATTCACAATGTTATGCTACCATAACCACCATCGATTTCCAAAATATTTCTATCATTCCATATAAGAGATCTGTACATTGTAAGACTTAACTTCCCATTCCTTACCTCCAATATATCCCATGGTAACCTGTATTCTAGATTCTGAATCTATTTCTGCTTATTCTTATATTTTTTAAATCAGTGAGATCATACAATATTTGACCTTTTTTGTCTGACATTTTTCTCTCAACATGATGTGTTCAAGGATCAATCATGTTGTCCCAGGTTTTAGGACTTCATTCCTTTTTGCATTTGAATTATAACCCATTGTAGCAGTTTGGCATATTTAAGAATTTCAAAAATAGATACTGGATTATGTTTGTAAATTGATCTATTTGCACATTAGGTTGTATTGGATTCAGAGGTTTCACATTAACATGATTAAATAATGATTAAGGCTTTGATTGGGCCACATCAGTAGGACATTGAGTCCATGCCCCCTTGGTGGGTGGGGACTCATGAGAAAACTGCACAGCAGAGCAGAGGAGTTGGTTGGAGTATTGATGTGGGAGATTTGAACTGGAGCCCAGGAAGTAAGCACACATAGGAGATGAGCAGCCCAGCCCAGAAAGAATCGAGCCCCAGGGGAGAGAGAAAGAGTAGGTGGACTGATAGTCTATAGCTGGCCTTAGTGGACATACTTGTCTTATTCTTGACATTAAAGGGGAAGTTTTCAGTCTTTCACCATTAAGTAGGATTTTAGCTGCGGGTTTTTATTATATGCCCTTTTACATATTGAGGAAGTTTTCTAAGCTTAGTTTTCTAAGTTTTTTTTATTTTAATCAAGAAAGGGCCCTATAGTTTGTCAAATTCCTTTCCTGCATCTACTAAAATGATCATGCATTTTCTCCCTTTCATTTTGTTAATGTTGTGTATTATATTAAGTGATGTGTTGGATTAACCTTTCATGTCAGGTATGAATACCAGTTAATCATGGCGTATAAATCTTTTATTATGCTGTTGGCTTCAGTTTGCTTGTATGGTGGTGTACATTTTTTGTATCTATATTCATAAGAGATAATTATTTGTAGTTTTCTATTATTGTGGTATCTGTATATGGCTTTGGTATGATGGTGATGTTGGCCTTGAAGAATGAATAAGGGAGTATTCCTTCTCCAGTTTTTGTAGGAGTTTGAGCAGAATTGGAATTATCTTCTTGAAATGTGTGGTAGAATTCCCTTTTGAAGTCATCTATTGCTGGGTTGTCTTTGTTAGGAGGATTTTGATAACTGATTCAGTTACTAGTAATGGGTTTGTTGATATCTCCCATTTCTTCTTGAGTCCAAGTAGGTAATTTGTGTGTTTTTAAGAATGTGTATGCTTAATCTCAGTTATCAAATTTATTGGCATGCAGTTGTTCATAGTATTCTATTATATTTATGCTTATTTCCTTACTGCCCTCCTTTTCATTTCTGATTTTCATTACTTGTATCTTCTCTCTTTTATTCTTTGTCAAACTAGTTAAAGGTTTGCTAAATTTATTGATTTTTTCAAAAAACCAACTTATGGCTTTGTTGATTCCCTGTATTGTTTTATGTTTCATTTTATTTTTCTATTCCAATTATCTCTGCTCTACTATTCATAATTTCCTTCTTTCTTTTTGCTTTGGGTTGAGTTTTCTCTTATTTTTCTTGTTCTTCTAGTTTTGAGGTTAGGTCTCTGATTAAAACCCTTTCTTATTTTTTAATGTAAGCACTTAGAGCTATAAATTTCCCTCTCAGCACCACCTTTGTTGCTGAATACCACAAGTTTTGATATTTTGTATTTTCATTTTCATGGACCTCATGATATTTCTTAGTTTTACTTCTGATTTCCTCTTTAACCCATTGGTTGTTGAAGTATGTTGCTTAATTTCCTCATATTTATGAATCTTCCATTTTCCCTTGGTTATTGATTTCTTGTTTCTTTCCATTGTTGTCAGAAAATTTAATTGTATGATTTCAATATTTTTTTATTTATTGAGACCTGTTTTGTTACCCAGCATGTGGTATATCCTAGAGAATGATCCATGTGCACTAAAGAAGAATGTGTATTCTGTTTTCATTGTGAGTGGTGTTCTATATATTTGTTAAGTCTACTTGGTTAAGGGTTTCATTCAACTCCTGTACTTCCTTATTGATCTCCTGGCTAGATGTTCTATCCATTATTGAGAGTAGTGTGTTAAAGTCTCCAATCATTTATGTAGAACCATCAATTTCTCCCTTCAAATCTTTTAATATTTGCTTCATATATTTTGGATCATTGAAGTTAGGTGCATATATATTTATAATTGTTACATCTTGCAGTTGATTCATCACCATTATAAGTATATAATCACCATCTTTGTCCTTTGCAACTGTTCTTTACTTAAAGTCTATATTATCCAATAATATTATAGCCATCTCAGCTCTCTTTGGTTGCTATTTACATGGTATATATTTTTTCCATCCTTTCACTCTTAACCTACTTGTATATTTGACTTTAAGGTCTTTTACCTACAGCATACAGTTTTTTGCAGACAGAATATAGTTCAGTCATGCTTTTTAATTTATTCTTCCAATCTCTGCCTTTTGACTAGATAGTTTAATACATTTACATTTTAAGTCACTACTCATAATACAAGAACTTCTTTTGCCATTTTACTATTCAAAATTTGTAAGTTTTGTAATGCTTTTTTCCCCTCACTTCAGTTAAAGTCTATGTTATATTTATTTGCTTTATTGTCTGGCACCCTATTGAGTGTCTTCTCCTTTCCTTCTGTATTTATTTTATATCTATTTTCCTTGTGGTTAAAATAAGGTTAAAACTTATCATTTTAAGTGTATAAAATTATAATTGGTTTCATAATAACTTATGTTCATTAGCATGCATATATACTTTTCCTATACCCCTTTGTCCATCAAGTTTCTAAAGAAATTTATATCTTTGTACATTATATATTGAAAATCATAGTCTTATTAATTTTTTAGCTTATCATTAATTTTCATGCATTCATATTTTATCACCTCTGGGAAATAAAAAAGTAGAGTTACAACCCAAACAATTCAGTACAATACAATAATAATAGAATTTTCAATTACTTAAAATGGTTACCTCTACTCCAGGGCTTTATTTATGTTGCTTTAAACAAATATCTAGTGCCCTTTTCTTTAACTGAGAAGAACTCCCTTTATATTCTTTGCATTATTCTAAAGAAGTTTTAGATTACAGAAAAATTACTTAAAAAATGTAAGGGATAGGCATATACCCAAACTCTTCCCCCTTTCACATCATCCTTTATCAACAACTTATATTAGTGTGGTGCATTTGTTACAATTTATTTAAAAATATTGAAGCATTGCTTCTAACCATCGTCTGTACTTTATATTACACTTTACTCTTGGCACCATATAATTATATAGGTTTTGACAAAATGTATAATGGCCTGTTTATGTCATTTCATTATCATGTAGAACAATTGCAATGCCATAAAAATGCCCTATGTTCAAACTATTCTTCCCTCATCCCTCAGAACCTCTGATAACCACTATCTTAATATCAATGTTACAAGTTCTTTTCTTATTAGAATAATAATAACTCTATTTTGGTCCATGGTTGTATTTCCACCTTATGTTTGCTCAATCTTCAGTCTTGAGGACTTGAGGATGGTGATGTCTGCTCTGCTTCAGATTGAGAGGAGGGTTAGAACTTATGATGCAGATGGAATGAACTGTTTTGCTTAAAGTTGTAGATACCCTTTGCTTTTTTGGCATGGGGCTGTCCATCATTGTCAATTTGTTGGTTGTCCTGTATGAGTCTGATGAAGTGGAGAATCATTGTTGGTTGCAACTCTGCTCAGATTCAGGGCTCAAGTGGTATATAAACAGAGTAACGATTTAAGTCTTTGGGACATATATTCAATGGGTATAGTGACAATTATAGGTTCAAATAAAAGGCAGAAGAAGTCTGTCTAAGGAAATTATAAATAAGTCTAAGTCTGTTACATAAAAGAAATAGGTTATCATATTTTCCAAGGTTGGCACACTAATGGGGTGGTGATTTCATGGAGTTGTGTGGCTTGCCTATATAGTCCAGGTTTCTCTGGAGCCCTTTGCAGCACCCTTGCTTGAGGTTTTTTTTTCCTGTGGTAGTTAGTGAGACCTACCTAAGACATGCATAAACGTAACAACTGGATTGACCACTGAACTCACTTTGAAATCCCTTAGAATTCAAAAAAAGAAGAGAAGAAAAAAGAAAAATAAAAGAAAAAAGAATAGAAAGGAAAGAAGAGAAATGAAAAGAAAAGTAAGTAAAGAAAAGAAAAAGAAAAGAAAAAAGAAAAGAAGAAAAATCTTTTAATGGTAAAACGCTTTTGTATTTAAATTTCCCCCCCTTTCTTCAAAGTGTTTTCCAAATGCATCATGGGTTGGTGCTAGGTAATAATCCCTTGGTTCCAGAGAGGGTCATCTTCAGGAGTCATGTCACATACCAAGGGGAAGGGGAAGAGTCACTGAATAGGTAGGTTTGCCTTAGAGAAAGGCCACATTTCCATAACAAAGAGGTCTTCAGGAGGCAACTATTAGGCAATATATATTATTAGGCTAAATTTCAATTTTACAAGATTAAGGTTCATAAGTACAAATATTACTGTTGAGGGCTTGGCATATTAGCCTGTTTTCTTTTATTAGGTACTGCCTGCCTAATAAGAGAGGTCTTGCCACTCTTTCAGAGCCTGGAACAGGACCCCCCAGGATGGGAATTTAATATTTTGTTGGTTATTGTGTGGGTCTCCTCCCATTGGGATAACACCCTATGACCAGATGAACATATTCATATTACATAGAGTCATGCCCCAGGTTCATCCTTCCCCACATATCCCCCACCACCAACACCCGGCATCAGTGACCCACTTCTGCCATAGATGTAAAAAGAACACTCCCAAAATTGTATTCTCAACCACGATCCTATACAGTCCCAGGATTCACCTCTTCCTTCCTTCTGCCCTCACCCCAGTTCCACAGATTATTCAACACAACCCAAAATCTGCTCACACTCACACTCCAGCACCATTAAACCCACTCACATTCCTGCACCATCACCCCATCCAGTGTCAAACCGCCCCCTTCCACCTTATCATAGGTTCTGTACAGATTGAGCATCTGCTCACCATTCTCTATTCACTTTCTGGTTTTTTTTAAAGATATTTAGATTATACAAATGTCACATAAAAATATAAGGGATTGACATATGCCCCACTTCTCAGAACTTCAACATTTTCCCACATTAACAACATCATTTATTAGTGTGCTACATTCATTGAAAATGATGAATACATTTTGAAGCATTGCCTCTAAGCAAGGATTAACGTTTACATTGTAATTTACATTTACTCCCACCCAATTCTGTAGGTTAAGGCAAGATTTATAATGGTCTGTATATGTCATTGCAAAGTCATTCATTCAGGACAATTATCAAGTCCCAATAATACCCCCATATTAGAACTGTTTTTCCCTCTCCCTGCCCTCAGAATCTGCAGTGGCCACTGCCTCCACATCAATGATATAATTTCTTCCATTGCTAGAATCACAATAAGTCTATAGTAGAATACCAGTAAGTTTACTTTAGTCCATAGTTCATCCCCAAATCCTGAGGTTCTGGGATGGTAATGTCCACCACAAGTTTAATTGAGAAGGGGTTTTGATCCCATAGGGCTTATGGATGGGACTCTCTTTCTTGAAGTTGTAGACTTTCTCTGTTCTTTGGTATGCTTGTTTTCTATCATCACTACCATGTTAACTGTCCTGGGCGATACCAATGAAACGGAGAGTAGGTGTTGCAACTCCTTTGAGGTTCAGGACCCAGCTGGCACATGGACAGCCCAAAGATTTAAGTCTCTTGGATGTACACTTACCAATCTCATCTACTAAATTATAGGTTCAAATAGAAGGACAGAAAATCCATGTATAGGGAAAACATAACTGAGTCTAACACTGTCACTATGGGGTGCATAAATTCCAAAGTAGGGCCCACTGACAAGGCATCAAATTCCTGAGCTATCTGCCCTGACTATAGTGTCTGGATGTCTTCAGGCCCTCAGGAGTCCCACTATTTGGGGGTAGTATCTACTTTGGCAGTCAAAGTGATCCTGCTGAAATGTGCATAAGCACAACTTCTGGAATGACCTCCTGACTCACTTTGAAGACTTTTAGCCATATAAATTCATCTGCCTTTATCTTTTCCATCTTTTGGCCAAGGCTTTTTTCCAGTTGCATTGCTAGTTGGTACTTGGTAGTAATCCCTCTGTGCCAGGGAGGCTTATCCCCAGGAGCCATGCCCCACACTGGGGGGGAAGATAATGTATTTATATGCTGATTTCAGCTTAGAGAGAAGCCACATTTGAGCAAGAAGGAGGCTCCCAGGAGGCAACTCTTAGGCATCCTATAATACTAGGCTAAGTTTCCATTTCAAGAGTAAAGGTTCATATGCATAGTCATCGATATCATGGGCCCATCAATGGAACATCCTCCTTCACTTGTCATTGCCCCTGTACTGAGGGGATTCTTCCTGATCCATTAGAGAATGTCACAGAGCTCCCCAGGATTGGAATTTGATATTCATTTGGTCACTGTGTGAATATCCACCCACCATGACAATTCCCCATGGACATTTGAACACATTTGTATGCCTTATATGTATGCCCAGGTGAGCTTACTCCCATTTATTCCCTGTAACTAACACCCCACACCAATGATCCTTCCCTGCCACAGCTGTAACCTTTCTGTGGTCCAAAACGTCTTCAAAATTGAAGCCAATAAAATAGTCAAATACAATTAATAAGAAAATCAAATAATAATGATAGTTTAAAAAATAAGAAATGAAATACAAAAAAATAAATAATTAAATTTGGTGTAATAAAAAATAATGAAAAAATATTTAAAAATTTTTGACATTTTGCCTTTCATCAGTGTAATCTGTTGTACATGTACAGTGACATTTTTTTTTCTTTCCCCCTCTTCTTAATTGTTTTTTCATTTTGTTCTCAAAGAAGTTTTAGATTACAAAAAAAGTCCTGTACCGAATACAGGGGCCTCCTATATACCCAACATATTCCGCCTTTTCCCCCTTCCCTTATTAATAACATTTTATATGTTGAAGGTACATTTGTTACAACTGATGTACAAATATTGAAACAAAGCTACTAACCATGGTAAATGGTTTATATTATGCTTTACATTTTGAACCATACACTTATAAATTTTGATGCAATTCAACATGACCTCTTTCCATCATCTCAAGATCATGTAGAACACTTCCATCTCACCCAAAATGCGCCCTGTTGCTTTTATTCTGTTCCTCCCTCCCCTTTCCCTCAGGACTCACGGAAACTTCCAGGCTTCTCTCCTTAAAGGACAAGGCTCATAGTTACTTGCAACAACACTGAGGTCTTGACACACTGGTCTGCCCTCCCCCATTAGGCTCCACCCATGCTCTGGAGAGACTCCTTCCACTCTGAGAACATAGGGGGCCTAACCAGGAATGGAGTCCACCACCTTGCCACTCATTATATCGGTCTCCACCCACTGATATAACAGAATATGGCAAAATGAACACTTACACACTCCCTAGAGGCCTACCCCATGTTCCACCTGTCCCAAATGTTCCCTACATCCAACATCCCAAACCAGCAACCTTTCACTTGCCATATTGCCAAAAGATCATTCACAACATTGTACTTTCAATTTTCTATTTCCTGGTAACCTATCTTCCAGACTCTATCTCTGTGAGTTTACTCAATATCCTTAGTTCATATTCATGAGATCATGCAATATTTGTCCTTTAGTGACTGGCTTACATCACTGAACATAAGGTCTTTGAGATTCATCCATGTTATCACGTGTCAATACTTCATTCCTTCTTATAGCTGAGTGGTATTCCATCATATTTTTATGCCACATATTGTTTGTCTAATCATCTGTTGATGGACACTTGGGTTGCTTCCAACTATTAACAAGTGAATAATGCTTTTCTAAATATTAGTGTGGATATGTGTGTGTGTGTGTGTGTTCACATCTCAGCTTCCAATTCTTCTGAGTATATTCTTAGTCGTGTAATTGTCAGATCATATGGAAATTCAATACCTTCCTGAAGAATGACCAAACCATCTGCCACAGTGGCTGAAGGCTTCATTTCCTCCCACAGTCCATGAGTGTTGCTTTTCAACCTCACCTTCTCCAATCCTTGTAATTTTCTGTTTTTCTTATAAAGGCAGTCAGTGTAATAGGTGTAATATGATATCTCATCATTGATTTGATTTGCATTTCCCTCATTGCTATTGAAGTTTTTAATCTTTTCATGTGCTTTTTAGTCCTTTGTGTTTCCTCTTTTAAAAAGTGTCTTTTGAATCAATTGACCATTTTAAAATTAGGTTGTTTGTCTTGATATTTTCTATATGTAATATTTCTTTATAAATGCTGGATATTCACCTATTATTAGATAAATGGTTTCCAAATATTTTCTCCCATTGAGTAGGCTGCTTTTTCACTTTCTTAACACACTCCTTTGAAGCACAAAAGTTTTAAATTTTGAGGATGTCCATTTATCTATTTTTTTATTTCATTGATTGTGCTTAGGGTGTAAAGTTTATGAAACCCATTCTTACTACCAGATCTCATAGATTCTTCCCTACATTATATTCCAGGAGATTTATGGTCTTGACTCTTATATTTGACCTTTATACCTCTTCAACTAACTTTTATTATAAGACATGAGATGATGATCCTTTTTTATTTTTTTGAATACAGATATCCAGTTTAATAAGCACAATTTGAGATATTATTCTGTCCCAGTTGAGTGGGTTTGGTGGTCTTGATGCATATCAGTTGGCCAAATATGTACAGGTCTGTATCTGAACTCTCAATTAAGTTCCTTTGGTTAAAATGTCTACCCTTGTTGCAATACCATGCATTTTTCAACACGGTAAGCATTGTAGATGCTTTCAAATAAGATAGTGTGATTCCTTTAATTTCATTTTTCCATTTCAAGATATTTTTTACTATTCAGTAACTCTTACCCTTCCAAATAAATTCATAATTGTCTTTGTCAGTTCAGCAAGAAATGTTCGTGGAACATTTATTGGAATTGCATTGAATCTGTAAATCAATTAAGGTAGGGTAGACATCTCAATGGTATTTAGTCTGCCCATCCATGAACATGGAATATTCTTCCAATTATTTAGGTCTTCTTTGATTTCCTTTTACAATATTGTACAGTTTTCTGTGTACAAGTCCTTTAAATCCTTAATTAATTTTATTTCTAGATGTTAGATTTTTTAGTTACTATTGTAAATGGAATTTTTTCTTTATTTCCTCTGCAGATTGCTCATTATTAGTGTACAGGAAAGCTACTGATTTTTGCATATTGATCTTTTATCCTACCACTTTGCCGAATTCATTCATCAGCTCTAAAATATTTGTTCTAGAGCTTTTGGGACTTCCTACATACAGGATCATTACGTCTGCGAAGAGTGAAAGATTTACTTCTACCTTTTCAATTTGCATATATTTTACTTCTTTTTCTTGCCTAAGTGCTCAAACAAGTTAACAGTTAACAATGTTAAGTAAGAGTGGTGACATTGGCATCTTTGTTATGTTCCAGATCTTAGAGGGAAGGCTTTAACCTTTCAACATTGTGTGTAGTGTTACCTATGGGTTTTTCAAATATGACCTTTATCATGTTGAAGAAGTTTACTTCTAAACTTATCTTTTGAAGTGATTTTGTCAAAAAAGGATGCTGAATTTTGTAGAATGCCTCTTCTGTGACTATAGATATGATCACGTCTTTTCCTTCCATTTGTTAATGCAGTGTATTATATTAACTGATTTTCTTATGTTGAACCATCCTTGCACACCTGGGATAAAACCAACATGATCATGGTGTATAACTTGATTGATGTGTGGTTGAATGTGATTAGCAAGTATTTTGTTCAGAATTTTTGCATCTAAGTTCATTAGAGAGATTGATCTCTAGTTTTCTTGTAGTGTCTTTATGTGGCTTTGGTATTTAATGGATGTTTGGTATTAAGGTGATAAAATGTGTTAGGCAATATTCCCTCCTCTAATGTTTTGCAACACTTCAAGCAGGATTTGTTGTGGGGCTGGGTAGGATGGTTGGGGGAATCGCACGGCGGCGTTCCGAGGGGTTTGGACGGCG
>JAKSZT010054499.1:709019-736208 GCA_026826555.1 Tolypeutes matacus | reverse complement strand
CAGACAAGTTTTCTTTTAGGTTCAGCAAGCAGATCCTTTATTGAGGATGTGCAGGGCCTTTTATCGCTTCAGTGAGGGGTGTTGTGAGGGGTGTTGTAGGAGGCAAGGCAAGAAAAGAGAGGAAGTACGTGGCAGGCTAAGATTGGGCACAGTTGGTTGCTAGGGAGGGTTTGCTATCTGTGGAAGGCGGGAAGGTTTCGCGGGCGCGGGAACAGGGTGAGCTATTTCCTTAAAGAAGGCTGAATATAGGGTTAGGCTAGTTCTTTTGTTGTTAGTCGGCCATTTTAGCTTCGCATTTTTGGCTGCCTCCAACAATTTGTATTTGTTCTTTCTGGTTTTATTGGTAGAATTCACCTGTAAAGACATCTGATCTTTGGAATTTCTATGTTGGGAGGTTTTCAGTGATAAATTCAAACTCATTACTTGTGATTGCATTCTTCTATTTCTTCTTTCATCAATGTAGTTTGATTATGTGTTTCTAGAAATTCGTCCATTTCATCTAAATTTTCTATATTTTTGGCATACTCTACTTCTGGAGAGTCAGTGGTGATATCCTCTCTCTTATTTCTTATTTTATTTATTTTCATATTCTTTCTTTTCTCTTTGTTATTCTAGATAAGAGTTTGCCAATTTTAGTTATTTTCTCAAAGAACTATATTTCAGTTTTGTTAATTAATTTTTAATGTTTTGTTTTTTGTTGTTGTTCTTTATATTCTCAATTGCATTTAATTCTGCTCTAATCTTTATTATTTCCTTCCTTCTGCCTGTTTTGGGATTAGTTTGTTGTTCTTAAATAGTTCCTCCTGGTGAGCAGTTAAGACTTTGATTTTAGTTTTTCTTCTTTTTCAATGTAAGCTTTCAGGGCTTTAAATTTTTTTCTTCAACACTGATTCAGCTGCATCCCATAAATTTTGATATATCATGTTATCCTTTTCATTCACTTCAATGTAGATACCGAATTCTCTGGCAATTTACTCCTTGTCCCACTGATAGTTTAAAAGTGTGTTGTTTAACTTCCTATTATTTGTACATATTTCAGTTCCCAGTTCTTTATTGATTTCTAGTGTCATTCTATTGTGGTCAGAGAAGGTGCTCTGTATAACTTCAATATTTCTAAATTCATTGAGACCTGTCTTTTGTTCTAGCATTTGGTTTATTTTGGAGAATGACCCATGAGCACTCAAGATGAATTTATATCCTACTTTTTTGGGTATAATATTCTGTACAAGTATATTAGGTGTAGTTCCTCTAACGTATTTTTTAAACTATCTGTTTCTTTACTGTACATCTGTTGAGATGTTCTGTGTAATGATAATGGCCTATTGAAGTCCCCCACTACAATTGTGTTTGGGTGTAATGGTCTGTACATGTCTATTAAGTCTGGTACCTCTAACATATTATGCAAGGTCTTTGTTTTTTATTAATCCTCTGTCAAGATATTCTTTCTAATGGTGATAATGATATATTAAAACTCCCCACTAAGAGATGGTCAAAGATGGTGTCGATTTAAGTGGGTGTTCACCATCTCTCACAAAAGATGGCTGAGTGGGGACAAGATGCTGCCCAAGTGAACTGTTCTGGGAACCCACACAGCAGGAGCCTTTGGGGCATCAACCTGGAGGGAACTGGACAGGGAGATACATTGCTTAAGATAAAACTGTGAGTTTTTAGCCCCATGGCTGGAACCATGGATGGTTAAGCCCCAACCTCAGAGAAAAGGGCCAGGGTGAGCCCTGACTCCAGCCCCCCACCCAGTGCAAGGGAGCATTCTCTGAGAGTGTGAGGGTTCTGGCAAAGGGTGAAGACGGGTTTCCTTTCTGTGGGTTTGGTTTCTGGAACCCCTTTGAGATTTGGGGAGTATATCAGCTGGCTGAAGGAGGCACCAGGCAGAGGTGAGAGGTGAATCTGCTGAGGAAGCCTGATTTACCTAACCACCCTGGGATAGAGAAACTTTGCCTTTGAGAGGGCAGAATCAGGCAATTGACTAGTTCCATACACAAAACTATCAAAATATCAATTCCCTAAGGAAGCCAGGCAGTAGGAAGCACTTAATAAATTCCAAGAATCTATTTAGGATCCCCTGGGAGGAGGGGGTGGTCTAGAAGAAGGTTGAGAATCATTTCTGTGTGGTGAATACAATCACCATGGACCCACTTGAATTTCAAAAGGGAACTCAACCTGACAAGGAAAGGGGAGGGGGGATCTGCTCACACAGCCTTTTGAATCCCACTGCCCTGGGAGAGTCAAACCTACCAAAGGGAAAGTGAATGGATAGCTTTCTGAAGAGCTAACTGACCCAACAAGAAAGTTTAGCTCAGTGGAGGAGTTTCTGCCTTGAATATATGAAGTCCCTAGTAAATTCCTGGCTCCTCTTATGGTAGTGATCCACTTGGATATCAAACATCCAGCTGATAGTTTAGGACAGGGAAAATATAGACATTATTTTTAGTATTAGCTTCTCTTGGGCCAATTATTTCTGCTAAAAAAAGATTACTTTAAAAAACTTCACTTAATTTACTCAATAAAATCTGTTTCAAAACCTGCCAAAAGAAGGCTGCAGGGTAATTGATGAACACCGGCAGCCTGAGAAGCTTCACAGAGGTCTAAGAAGGAACACTGATCTTCCTTAGTTATTGTTTGAATCCTTGCTTGTGTGCTTGTTTGTCTTTGCTTCTTGTTTCTCTTTCCTCTTTCCTCTCTGACCCCCTCCCCTTTTATTAAAATTTAGGTGCTGCTGACTTGTTTCTTCTTTGCTGTGCTTCTTCTTCCTTGATTTCCCATTTTCTGTGTATACTGATTTTGTCTACTGAAACTCTCTCTTTTCCTTCCTTCATCTTTCTGTCTTCTCCTTTCTGTTGTGGTTCTTACATTCCATCCTTCTTTATTTAGTGTTCAAGTTTTCTGGTTTTTATTTCTATCTTGTTTATTTATTCTTCCTTTTTATTACTTTTTTCTTTTTGTCATTTCTTTTCTTTTTCTCTATTGCCTCATCATTCTGGACTTTCAAATCATTCTATATATTTTTCCCTATTCAGTTACCCATTTAATTGTAGATATCCCACTTTTTCATTTCTATTACTATACACTGCTTATATGAGTTAATATACAATTTACTAAGTCTTATATGGTCCCTTTTCTAACTGTTACTATTATCCTTTTTATTTTCTTATCTCTTCCACTTTCTCTGGTCCTAAAATTTGTTCCTCAAGGGAACACAGAAAATAGCAAGGAAATAGAATAAGAAAAACAAAGTGTCAAAGACAAAACTTAACACAAACATGAAATGGGAAGCTAAATAAAACTCTAGAGTAGAGAGAGAAGCTAATCAACTGAATAAACCTATTAAGATAAAAAGATTACAAAAGGGAACAGAAAATTACAAACTATACTAAGAAACAGGAAGACATGGCCCAGTCCAATGAACAAACGAAAAACCAGGAAGAGATGCAGAGCATCAAACAACTAATCAAAGCTGTCCTAACAAATATCATGGACCAGTTTAATGAAGTGAAGGAAGAGATTAAGAATAATAAAAAGACACTGGGAGGACATACTGAAGAAATTGTAAACATACATAAAAAGATAAAGCATATGATGGTGATGAATGGCATAATCGAAGAAATCAGAAAGACACTGGAAGAACATAAGAGCAGATTTGAACAGGCAGAAGAAAGAATTAGCGAAGAGGAAGACAGTACATCTGAAATCAAACAGTTAGTAGATCAGATAGATAAGGATTTAGAAAAAATCCATCAGGGACTTAGGGATTTGAACAACACAAAACACACAAACATATGCATTACAGGCATCCCAGAGTGAGAAGAGAAGGGAAAAGGGACAGAAGGTGTGTTGAAGGAAATAATGGCTGAAAAGTTCCCAACCCTATTGAAGGAGATAGGAGATGGATGCACATATCCAGGAAACACAGTACCCCCTAAACGGTATAAATCCCAACACACCTACACCAAGACATATACTTGTCATACTGTCCAATGTTCAAGACAAAGAGAAAATACTGAAGGCAGCAAGAGAAAAGAGAATCATCACATACAAGGGAAGCGCAACAATATTAAGTGCTGATTTCTCATCTGAAACCATGAAGGCAAGAATGCAGTGGTATGACATAGTCAAGGTACTAAAAGAAAAAACTTCCAGTCAAGAATTCTCTTTTCAAGAAAACTGGCACTCAAAAATAATGGAGAGTTCAAAATGTTCACAGATAATCAGAAATTAAGAGAGTATGCCAACAAGAAACCTGCCCTTCAAGAAATACTAAAAGGAGTTCTGCAGATTGAAAGGAAAAAACAGGAGAGAGAGAGTTGGAAGAGAGTGTAAGGCCATCAAAGAAGAAAGAAAGAAAATAAAAACAACATATGACATACATAAACCCAAAGAAACTATGGCTAATGTAAGTAATTCCTTGGGAGTAATAACACTGAAACTTAATGGATTAAAATCACCAGTCAAGGACACAGATTGGCAGAATGGATATGGAAATATGACCTACCTATATGCTGTCTACAAGAAACATCCCTTACACCCAGGGATTTAATGAGGCTGAAAGTGAATGGTTGGAAAAAATTATAGAAGCAAACAATAACCAAAAACGGCAGGAGAAACTATACTACTATCAGAAAAAAATAGATTTTAAATGGAAAACTATTGTAAGAGACAAAGATGGGCACTATGTATTAGTAAAATGGGTAATCTCTCAAGAAGAGAGAACAATCATAAACATTTACGCATCTAATCGGGGTGCCTCAAAATACGTGAGGCAAACTCTGGAAAAGTTAAGTGGAGAAATAAATGCTTCTACAATTATAGTAGGTGACTTTAATACACCATTATCATCATTAGACAGAACATCTAGACAGAATATCAATAAAGAAACAAAAACTCTGAATAATACATTAGAGGACCTGGACTTAATAGACATATACAGAACACTACACCCAAATACAGAAGGATTTACATTATTACCGAGTGCACGTGGATCATACTCCAAGATAGACCACATGCTAGGCCACAGAACAACTCTCAATGAATTCAGAAAGATTGAGGTTTTACAAAGTAATCTCTCTGACCACAATGGAATGAAATTGTAAATCACTAAGGGCCAGGGAAACAGGTTAGGCACAAAGATATGGAAGTTAAACAACACACTCTTAGACAAAGAGTGGGTCAAAGAGGAAATCCGAAAAGAAATTAGTAATTACCTTGAAAGGAATGAAAATGACTACACAACATATCAAAACCTATGGGATGTAGCCAAAGCTGTACTGAGAGGGATATTCATAGTCATGAATGCATATATCAAAAAAGAATAAAGAGCTAAAATTGAAGACCTAACTGCACACCTGGAGGAATTGGAAAAACAACAACAAACTAACCCCAAAGGAAGTAGAAAGAAGGAAATAACAAAGATGAGAGCAGAACTAAATGAAATAGAGAATAAGAAAACACTAGAAAAAATAAACAAAACCAAAAGCTGGTTCTTCGAGAAGATCAATAAAATTGACAAACCCTTAGCCTGACTAATAAAGGAAAAAAGAGAACAGATTCAAATATACAAAATAAGGAATGAGCAAGGGGCTATCACCACTGATCCCACAGAAATAAAGAGTATCATAAGAGGATACTTTGAAAAATTATATGCCAACAAGAATGATAATTTAGAGGAAATGGACAAATTCCTAGAAACTCACAAGCAGCCTACATTGATGAAAGAAAAAATTGATGAACTCAACAGTCAAATTACAAGTAAAGAGATAGACTTAGTCATCAAAAACCTCCCAACTAAGAAAAGCCCAGGACCAGGTGGTTTCACAGGTGAATTTTACCAAATGTTGTGGAAAAAACTAACACCAATCTTAGTTTATCTTTTCCAGAAAATAGAATTTGAAGGAACAATGCCTACTCGTTCTAAGATGCCAACATTACTCTAATATTGAAGTCAACCAAAAATGTCATAGGAAAGGAAAATTACAGACCAATCTCTCTGATTAACTTAGATGCTAAAATGCTCAACAAAATACATGCTAATTGTATTCAAAACACATCAAACGAATTATACACCATAACCAATTTTGTTCCATCCCAGGTATACAAGAATGGTTCAACATAAGAAAATCAATCAATATAATACATCACATGTACAGACCAAAAGAAAAAAATCACATGATCATCTCTATAGACTCAGAAATAGCATTTGACAAAATACAACAAACTTTCCTGATAAAAACTCTGCAAAAGATAGGAATAGAAGGAAACTTTCTGAACATGACAAAGGGTATATATGAAAAACACACAGCTAACATCATCTTCAATGGTGAAATCTTAAAAGCTTTCCGTCTAAGATCAGGAACAAGATAAGTATACCCACTATCAGTTCCTATTTAATATTGTGTCAGAAGTACTTGCTCGAGCATTGAAGAAAGATAAAGATATAAAAGGCATCCAAAATTGGAAAAGAAGAAGTAAAAATTTCACTATTAACAAACAACATAATCCTATACATAGGAAGTCCTGAGAAATCTACAACAAAGCTTCTACAGCTTCAAAACCAGTTCAGTTACCACTCATCTGCCCCATCCCCCAACATGCAACCACACTCTATCCCTTTACAATAGATTATGTCTATATGGGTGATGGCTCAAAGTCTGCTCTTCTCTTACTCTCCTTTGTTAACCTATCTTTCAGACAATAACATTTTTGTAAGCAAATACACATATATGCATATATATTTATATATCATTTTGCAAATGTTTGTATGTATTGTGAGAATTTTGATTTTTACCCATAATAAAAAAAATAAAAATAAATAAATAAAAAAAAACAGTTCATTAATTCTCTGGGTATAAGATCAATGCTCAAAAATCAGTAGCATTTCTGTACACCAATAATGAGCAATCTGAGTCAATAATCAAGAAAAAATACCATTTACAATAGTAACTCAAAAAATCAAATATCTAGGAACAAACTTAAGAAAGATGTAAATGACTTATACACAGAAAAATACACAGCACTGTTAAAGGAAATCAAAGAAGACTTGAAAAACTGGAAGAATATTCCCTGTTCATGGAGAAAAAGACGAAAATATTAAGATGTCTAGCCTACCCAAACTAATATACAGATTTAATGCAATCCCAATAAAAACAACACTGTATTTTCTACTGAATTGGAAAAACTAACTATGAAATTTGTTTGGAAAGGCAGGGGATCCCAAATAGCCAGAGACATATTGAAAATGAAAAATGAAAACTAGGAATCACACTACCTGACTTTAAAGCATACTACAAAACTGCAGTGGTCAAAACTGCATGGTATTGGCACAAGGATAGATATACTGACACATGGAACTGAACAGAGAACTCTGATATAGATCCCAGCATATACAGTTATCTTATATTCGACAAGGCCACCAAGCCCACTCAACTGGGAGAGAATGGCCTCTTCAACAAATGGTGCTTGGAGAACTGGATATCCATATCTAAAAGAATGAGAGAGGAACACCATCTCGCATCTTATACAAAAGTGAACTCAAGATGGATCAAAGATCTAAATAAAAGAGCCAAGTCCATAAAGACCTTGGAAGATAATACTGGGAAGCATCTACAGAACTTGTAATAGGAAATGGCTTCATGAACTTCATACCCAAAGCACGAGCAGTGACAGAAAAAAATAGATAAATGGGACCTCCTCAAAATTAAAACCTTTTGCACCTCTAAGGAGTTTGACAAGAAAGTGAAAACACAGCCTACACAATGGGAGAGAATATTTGGTAACCATATATATGATAGTAGCTTATTATCCAGCATATATAAAGAAATCCTATATCTTAAAAACTAAAAGACAAACAACCCATTTTAAAAATGGGCAAGCAATTTGAACAGACACTTCTCCAAAGAAATACAAATGCCTAAAAAGCACATGAAAAGATGCTCAATATCATTAGCTATTAGGGAAATGCAAATAAAAAATACAATAAGATACATTCTAACACCCATTAGACTGGCGGCCAGTGTAAAAACAGAGGAATATAAATATGTTCAGATGTTCACGGAGCATTGCCACGGTGGATGGAAATTCAAACAACAACAAAAAGATTATTGAATTCCCATCATGGGGACCTCTGCCGCATTCTCTAATGGAACAACAACAATCCTCCCAGTACAGGGGCACTGACAAGTAAAGAAGTTTGGTCCATTGATTGGCCTTTGATGTTGATGACTATGACTGTAAGCCTTTTGCTCTTGAATTTGCAACTTAGCCTAGTATTGTAGAGTGCCTGAGAGTTACCTCCTGAGAGCCTCATTGTTGCTCAAATGTGGCATCTCTCTAAGCCAAACTCAGCATATAAATGTATTACCTTCTCCCCAGCATGGGCCATGACTTTTGAAGATAAGCCTCCCTGGTACTGAGGGATTACTATCAAGCACCGGCTGGTAAAGACAAATGAGTGTATATGGCTAAGAGACTTCAAAGTCAGGAGGTCATCAGAGAGGTGACGCTTATGCATATCTCAGCAGGATCTCGTAGAGAGACAAGGTAGATTCTATCTAAATTAGTGGAGATCCTGAGGGCTCTTGGAGGCACCCAGGAACCTCATTCATGACAGAGAGTTGCAGAGTTTGGTGCCTTTGCAGTGGCCCTACTTTGGAGCTTGTGCTGCCAAGTGTAACAGAGTTGGACCCAGATGTGACTTCTATACACATGCCTCTTCTGTCCTTTTATTTGCACCTATAATTGGTGCTGGTTTTGATAAGTGTACGTCTCTGGACAGTCCTTGTGCCAGCTGGGTCCTGAATTTTCAAAAGAATCGCAATACTTACTCTCCAGTTCATTGGACTCACCTAGGACAAATAACATGGAGATTTTAATGGACAATTACCAGCCCAAGGAACCAAGAGAGTCTACAACTGTAAGCAAGAGAGTCCCATCCATCTTCCTCATGGGTTTAAAGCCTCCTCTCAATAGGGGTGGAGTGGGCAACACCATTCCAGTTTCCTCAGGACTGGGGAATGAACTATGGACTAAAGTAGACTTACTGGTATTCTACTATAGAATTATTGTGATTCTAGCAATGGAAGAAACTATATCATTCATATGGAGGCAGTGGCCACTAGAGTTTCTGAGGGCAGGGAGAAGGAAATACAGGTGAAATATGAGGGCATTTTGGGGACATGGGAATTTTCCTTAATGACATTACAATGACAGATATGGGTCATTACATATCTTGCCATAACCTACAAAATTGTGTGGGAGAGAGTGTAAACTGCAATGTAAACTATAATCCATGCTTATAGGCAATGCTCTAAAATGTTTTCATCAGTTTCTTGTAGAGAGCATATAGATGGGTCATATTTCATAATCCATTCTGCCAATCTGTGTCTCCTGATTGGAGAGTTTAATCCATTAAAATTCAATGTTATTACTACAAAGGCAGTGCCTACAATAACCATTTTCTCTTTAGGTTTATATCCATCGTATTTTGTTTTTATTTCCCATTTTATCATTTTAGTTACTCTTATTAATAATCTTAATCTCTCTTCCATCCCTCTCTCTTCTGTTTTTTTTTCCTTTCAACTTGCAGAACTCCCTTTAGTATTTCTTGAAAGACAGAATTCTTGTTGACAAAATCTCAATTTTTGTTTATCTGTGAATATTTTGAACAATCCCTCACTTTTGAATGTCATCTTAGCTGGACAGAGAATTTTTGGCTGGTGTTTTTTATTTCCTTTTAGCGCCTGAACTATGTCATACCACTACATACTCACCTCCATGGTTTCAGATGAGAAATCAGAGCTTCGTCTTATTGAGCTTCCCTTGTATGTGATGGATCTCTTTTCTACTGAAGCTTTCAAAATCCTCTCTTTTCCTGGAGATTTTACAATCTGATTAGTATGTGTCTCATGGTAGGCCTGTTACAATTTATATAGTTTGGAGTGCACTGCAGTTCCTGGATACGTATATCCATGTCCCTCATAAGAGGAGGAAAATTGGGGGCCACTATTTCCTCTAACACTACTTCTGTCCCCTTTCTCTGTTCTTCTCCCACTAGGATGCTTATATGCTTACATTTTGAATTTCATGTTGTCATTCAGTTCCCTGAGAATGGCTGAAATTTTCTGTGTTTATATATCTGTTTTACTATCTGTTTGGATTCAGATGTTCCATCTTTGATGTCACTGATTATTTCCTCTGCTAGGTAATTTTTTAACTTATTGCATGATGCCTTACATCACCATAAGATACGTTATCTTTTTATGAATGGTTATGATTTTTTTCTCTATGTTCCTACAGTGTCTTCTTAATATCCTCTATTTATTCCTTCACTTCATTAATTTGATTCATGATATTTGTTTCGGCATCCTTGACTAGTTTATCCATGTTCTGCATCACCTTCTGCTTTTCAGTTTTTTCATTAGACTGGGTAATGTCTTCTTATTTCTTAGTATGTTTTGTAATTTTTGCTGATGTCTAAACATCTGTTTATCTTGATGCGTTTATTCACTTACTTAGCTTCTCTTTCTACTCTAGGTTTTATTCAATGTGTTTTGTGTTAAGGGTCCTCTTTGATTCTTGTTTCCATTTATTTTATATCCTTGTAGTTTTTCATGTTTCTCCCCCAAAATTTTAATACCATAAAAAAAGAAAGAAGAAGAGAAAAAGAATAAAAAAGAATGGAAAATGAACAATAAATGATCCAGGAAAAAATAAGTAATAGGTGTGAAAATTCATAAAATAAGAATACGAATAAAAAGGTGGAATGAAAAAAAGATACAGTTAAAAATAAAATAAAAGTTCAGAAAGATGAGAAGAAAGAAAATGAAGACCATGCAAGAGAAGGTGGAATGGAAGAAAAGCATGGGAAAAGGAAAAATGAAAAAAAAATGAAATAAAGAAAAAAAGAATAAAAGGAAAAATGTACGAAAAACAAATGAAGGGATAAAAACAGAAAAAATCATGCCACCCTCTGAGGCCACAAGATACAGTTTCAGGTTGCCAGTGTTCACCAATCAGCTTGCAGCCAGCCCTCAACAAGTAATATACCTAGGTGGAATAAAATAACGAATAAAGATTTTAAAAAATAAAAAATCTTAAGTAAAGAAAAAATAACTAAAATAATTCGATCTATGTTCCCTGCCCTGAGGCTGCTTGTCTTGAAACTTCCTCCTCCCCCAAGGAGCTGGCTGGGTGTCTGGCAACCCACTAGATCAGTCTCTAACTCCCTTGTCTTTCAGCTTGTTGGATTCTGAGGGCTGCCTCTCTCTCCCCCTTTCCCTCAGGCTGGTTGAATTTTTGAAGGCTGCCTCTCCCTGCCCTCTTTTCTCTTTAGTCACTTGGGCTTCTGATGGCTTGCCTGTTGCCTCTCCAGGCTTGCCTCTCACATGTGCTATTAGGCACCTGTCAACCCACTCCGTTCCTGATTCAGGTCCTCTCTCTTCCAGGGCAGATGGGTGTGACAGCTTACCTGATTAAATTCCTCCTCCCCTCTTCCTGGTGCCTCTTCAGCACTGGCTGACATCTTTCCTTTTCCCAGGAACTAGCTGTGATCTGGTCCACTCACCCTATTTCCCCTAACTCCCTACTCCTCTCTCGTCTTGAGCCAGCTGGGTTACAGTCACCACACTTGTTTTTCCTGTAGCTCACCCATCTCAAGAGCCTGCTGGTCACTGGGACGCCCTTGGTCACCTGGTGGCTTTCCACACTCTCGGAGCCATCTAAGCAGTGGTCTTCCAGCCAAATCATGTTGCCATCTTTCCTGTGTCTCTGAACTGCATGTGTGCTGGCTTTCCTACCCTATCTCCCACAGCTTCATTCTTCCCTGGCCAAGTGGGTTGCTATGTCTAGATGCCCCCTCCAAATGCCCCCACAGTCCTGTAGCTTACATTATGCCAGGTAAACCTGCCTACATTCCCATAGTTTATGGAAGAGAAGTGCAGCCTATCATTCTCTAATCTTCCATCTTTGATCTTCTTCCACTATGATTGTAAAGGCATCTGTTTTTCCCCTTAGTTTTGCCAGTATTTGCGTCAAGTATATTTGAGCTCACTGATTAGGAGCATGAATATTTGTGATTGTTCTTTCTTCTTAGTAGAATATCCTATTTATTAATATATAGTGTCCTTCTCGCTTACAAAAATTTTGTATTGAAAGTCTATTTTGTCTCATAGTAGGATAGTTACTCTTGCACTTTTTTTGATTACTGTTTGCATATAAAATCATTTTCCAACCTTTCACTTGCAATGTGTTTGTGCCTCTGGGTCTGAGGTGAGTTTTTTCTAGACAGTGTATAGATGGTTCATATTGCCTTATCCATTCTGCTAATCTGTGTCCTTTAAATGGAGAGTTTATTTTATTAACATTCAACCTTATTACTGTAAATGTGATACTTACTTTAGCCATTTTTCTTTAAGCTTATGTATGTTATATTTTATTTTTATTTCTTTTTTATCCTTTCAGTTATTCTTACCAATAATCTTCCTTTCTACACACTCCTCCAGCCCTATCTCTCCTGTTTTTTTTTTTTCCTTTCAACCTGCAGAACTCCCTTTAGTATTTCTTGAGCAGAAGGGTTAATGTTGCTAAATTCTCACAATTTCTGTATATCTGTGAATATTTTGAACTCTCATTCACTTTTGAGTGACATTTTTCTGAATACAGAATCCTTGGCTGACAGTTGTTTCTTCAGCATCTTAACTATGTCATACCACTGCATTCTCACTTCCATGGTTTCAGATGAGAATTCAGCACTAAATCTTACCAAACATCCCTTATATGTGAAGGATCTCTTCTTTTACTGCTTTCAGGATTCTGTCTTTGTCTTGAGCTTTGACAACCTGATTAGCATGTGTCTTGGGGTTTGTATGTTAACATATATTGTGTTAGGAGTTTGCTATGCTTCCTGGACTCAAATACTCATGTCCTTCATGAGATTTGGGACATTTTCAGCCATTATTTCTCAAACACTTGTTATTCAAGTGTTATTCATTATTTCTCTTCTCTTCTCCCTCTGGGATGTTTATAATGAATATTTTTGTGTGTTTCATGTTGTCATTTAATTTCTCGAGTCCCAGTTTGATTTTTTCCATATTTTGTCTGTTTTGCTATTTGTGTGATTTCCTATCTCCTATCATCTATGTCGCTATTTTTTCCTCTGCCTGTTCAAACCTGTTGTTATGTGTTTCAAATGTATTTTTAATTTCTTGCATTTTGTCTTTCTTCACCATAATATCTATTATATGTTTCTGTATTTTTATAATTTCTTTTGTATGTTCCCCCAGTGTATTCTTGATGTCCTTCATCTCTTCTTTGATTTAATTAAGTTGATTAATGATATTTGTTTGGAAATCCTTGATTAATTGTTCCACAATGTGCATCTTCTCCTGGTTTTCACTTTTTTTATTAGACTGAGCCATCATTTCCTTTTTCTTAGTATGGCTTGTACTTTTTTTGTGATGTCTATTCATCTATTTATTTTTATGGGCTTATTCAGTTTGTTTGTTTCTCTTTCTAGTCTAGCATTTTATTTTTGTTTGGTTTCATGTTATGAGTCTTGATTAGCACTTGGTTCCAATTATTCTGTATCCTTGTAGTTGCCTGTATTCAATAGAAAAAAATTAGATCCACTAAAAAGGAAAGAATGAATAAGAGAAAAAAGAAAAAGAAAAACAAAAGAAGGAAAAAGAACAAAAAAGAGGCAAAAAAATAAATATTAAGAGGAAAAATTGTAAACAGGAATAAAAATTTTTAAAGGTGTAAAAAGAAACAGGAAAAAATAAGTGAGGAGAGAAGACAGCCATGGAAAAGCAGAAAAGAAGGAAGAGAAGAAGAAGGAAAAATGAAGGCAAGAAGAAACTTGAAAGAAACAAAGGGAAAGAAAGAGTAAAAAGAAAAAAGAGTGTAAAATAATAATTAAAAATTAAAAAAAATGAGGAAAAAGAAATATAAAAAAGGGAAAATAGAAGATAAGTGAAATGTAAGAGGAGAAAGAAAAGAAGAAAAATAGGAGAAGCAAGAATAAAATTAAGGAAGAGGAGAAAAAAAGACAAAGAAGCAAAGCAAAACAATACAACACAAAACAAAAGGAAACAAAAATCTGGGTCTGATGCTAATGTCACAAAGACCAGCTTGGTTCTTCCTCTCAGGCTACCTGTTTTGGCCAATCAATCACCCCACAAAAAAGACCTCCCACTCAGGTCAACAGCAACTCACTACTCTACACCTGTCCAGATGCTTGTACCTGTCATTTAATCACTCCCCAGCTAGGCTCTCTACAAGTATCCAAATGGAGGGAAAAAAGAAATAAGAAAAAAAAGGTAGAGAGAGAAAAAAATCCTCCAGCTAAGTTCCTTTATCTCTCCCCATGGCTTGGCTAGCTCTCCCTTACACTAAGCAGGCTGGGCACTGGCCCTTCTGTGGTATAATTCCTCTGCAGCTCCCACCTCCCTGGATCTGGCTGCATGGCTGCCAATACCCCAGAGCAGGCTGAAAAGCTCTCTTTTTCCCTATTGCCCAGCTGGGAACTTTTCCTTTCCAGACACCATCTCCTAGTGCCCCCACAGCACCATGACTTCTTTTATGCCTGGCAAGTCTGCTTACCTTCCCACAGTTTCTAGAGTAAGAAACTGCTCTTCTTTACTCTGCCATTTTTGATTGTCTAGAACTCCCTTTAGCATTGCTTTTAGGACAGAAATAGTGGTGATGAACTCAATTAGGTTTTTTTATTTATTTTAAAAACAATTTATTGAAGTGTATAATTCATATGTGAACATACAAAAACAATAAGTGCATAGTAAAAGTTGTGAATTCATGAAACAAACATGCATAACATCATACGTGGCTCTCATATATCACCCCACTAAAAATACCTTGCAATTTTGTGAAACATTTGTAACAAATTGTGGAAGAGCATCGTCAAAGTATTTCTACTAACTATAGTCTATATCTTACATTTGGTGTATTTTTTCCCCAACCCACCTTATTATTATGTGTTCATAAACCGTACAATTTATCTAAAGTGTACAATCAATGGTATTTGGTATAATCACCAACTTGTGCATTCATCACTTCAAACAATATTAGAGCATTTTTATTATTTAACAAATCCCACTATCATATCCATATTTTAGCACTACTAATTACAAAACCTATGATGTACTTTCACCATTTCTATTCATTTCCAAACATTCACAAACAACTTTTTTACAAATTCTGCAGAGATTAAACCTCAGAAATCTATTCTCTAAATATATTCTTTTTTCTGGTAACTTATATTCTAGCTATAAACTCCATGAGTTTACTCATTATATTTAGTTCACAGTAGTAAAGTCATACAGAAATTCTCATTTTGTTCCTGGCTTGCACTCAACATAATGTCCACCAAGACCATCTACACTGTCACATGCTTCACTTCATTTCTTCTTACAGCTGAGTAGTATTCCATCGTGTGTATATAACACAGTCTGTTTATCCACTCATCAGTTGATGGATACCTGGGTTGTTTACATCTTTTGGCAAATGTGAACAATGTTGCTGTGAACATCTGTGTGCAGATGTCTGTTTGTGTAACTGTTCTCAGTTTCTTCTGGATACATACCTAATAGCATTATTGCTGGGTCACAAGGTAGATCTATATCTAACTTCCTTAGGAATCTACTGAAAGACTTCCACAGTGGCTGTACCATTCTACATTCCCACAAGCGGTGAATAAGAGTTCTTATCTCTCCAAATCCTCTCCAAAACTTACAGTTTTTTGTTTTGTTAATAGTGACCATTCTAGTAGTGGTAAATGATATCACATTGTAGCCTTGATTTGCATTTCCCCAATAGCCAGTGGTGTGGAACATTTATTCATTTTTTTTTCTCCATTTGTATTTATTTTTTAGAAATATGTCTGTTCAGGTCTTTTGCCCATTTTTTAATTGGGTCATTTGACTTTTTATTGTTCAGTTGTAGGATCTCTTTAAATATAAATTACATTAGACCCTTGTTGGATGTGTGATTTCCAAATATTTTCTCCCATTCAGTAGACTGCCTTTATACCCTCTTCACAAAATCCTTTGAGGTGCAGAAGTGTTTAATTTTGAGGGGATCCCATTTATCTATTTTTTTCTTTTGTTGCTTATGATTTGGGAGTGAGGTTTAAGAAACCCCAACCTACATCAAGGTCTAGTAGACCTTTCCCTACATTAATTTCTAGGAGTTTTATACTCCTCGCTTTTATGTTTATGTCTGTGATCCATTTTGCGTTGATTCTTGTATAAGGAGTGAAATAGAAGTCCTATTTCATTCTTTGGGTTATGGATGTCCAGTTCTCCCAGCACCATTTATTGAAGAGACTGTTCTGTCCCAGAAAAGTGGATTTGGCAGGCTTATGAAAAATTATTTGATCATAAGTTTAGAGATTATTTCTGAACTTTCAATTTAATTCTATTGATCAATGTGTCTGTTTTTTGTCAATTCCTTGCCACTTTGACCACTGTAGTTTTTCAATACACTTCAAGTTCAGGAAGTGTGACTCCTCGAGCTTCATTCTTCTTTTTTAGGATATTTCTGGCTATTCAGGACCCTTTTTGCTTCCAAATAAATTTGGTAATTGCCTTTTCTATTCTATAAATAGGCTGTTAAAATTTCGATTGGTATTGCATTGACTCTATAAATCAATTTGCGTAGAATTGGCTTCTTCATGATGTTTTGTCTTCCAATCCATGAACACAAAATGTCCTTGCATTTGTTTAGTTTTTATTTGATTTCATTTAACAGTGTTTTGTAGTTTCCTGAATACAGAACATTTGCTTTCCTGGTTAAATTAATTAATATTTGAGTCTTTTTGTTGCTATTGTAAATGGAATATTTTCTTGATTTCTTCCTCAGCTTGCTCATTACTAGTGCATGGAAAAGCAACTGATTGTTGCATATTGATCTTGTATCCTGCCAGTTTGCTTAACACATTTATTAATTCAAGAAGATTTGTTGTAGATGTCTCAGGATTTTCTCAATGCATCATGTCATCTGTGAATAGTGAGAGTTTTACTCTCTCTTTTCCAGTTCGGATGCTTTAGCTATCATTTTTAACACAATGCAGAATAACAGTGGTGAACAGTGGGCATCCTTGTCTTGTTCTAATCTTAGAGTAAAAAATTTCAACCTCTCCACATTAAGTAAGATGTTGTCTATGGGATATTCATATGTGCCCTTTATTATGTTGAGGAATTTTCCTTCTATACTTATATTTTGAAGTGTTTTTTTTTTTTTTAATCAAGAACAGCTATTGGATTTTGTCAAATGCCTTTTTGCATCAATTAAGATGAAAATGTGGGTTTTCCCCTTGATTTGTTAAAGTGGTGTATTGCATTAATTGATTTTCTTATGTTGAACCATTGTTCCATACCAGGAATAAAACCCACTTGATCATCTTATTATTGTAAAGTCATTATTTGTTTCAACCATTTTATCCTTTGGCTTTCATATGTCATATCTTATTTTTGTCCATCTTTTTACATTTTTGGTTATCCTTCCTGATAGTCTTCATTTCTACACTCTCTTTCAAACCTCACTCTCTTGTCTTTTTTTCTGACTGCAGAACTCCCTTTAGTATTTCCTGCAGAGCTGGACTCTTTTTCATGAACTCTCTCAGTTTCTGTGTATCTGTGAAAATTTAAACTCACTGTCATATTTGAATGATAATTTTGCTGAATAAAGAATTCTTGGATTTCAATTTTTCTCTTTCAAAGCTGTAATTATGCCATATGACTGCCTTCTAGCCTTCACGGTTTCTGAAGAGAAAACCACACTAATTCTTATTGGATGTCCCTTGTATCTGGTATTTCACTTTTCCCTTCCTGTTTTCAGAATTTGCAATTTATCTTTGGCATTTGCCATTCTACACATTATGTGTCTTAGTGTATGTTTATTTGGATTTATTCTAATTGGAGTACCCTGTGCTTCCTGGAAAAATATATTTATGTCTTTCATGAGAGTCAGGAATATTTCAGCCTTTATTTCCTCAAATACTCTTTCTGTCCCTTTTCCTTTTTTGTATGGCTTTTAATGTTTTTGTTGATGTCTGTGGATGTGATTCTGATGCTGATTTTATTATTATGTTCTGTTTCTCTCTTGCTTAAGAACTACTGTTAAGCTGCTGTGTGCTAACACTATTCTTTGACTCTTGATTCAACTGGTTCCAGATATTTAGGATTTCCCGTTTAATTGCTTAAACCAGGGCTAAGGACCCAATAATAGGCTATAAGCCAGTTTCCAAGGGCCTTGGAGAGAGTGGCAGTAAAGACACCTGCTTGCCTTATTTATTTATTTATTTATTTATTTATTTGTTTGTTTGTTTAGTTCTTCTTTCATGCAAATTTCTTGTCTGACTAGCAGATGGCGCAAGTTGGCAGGCCCCAGGTGCTAAGTGGGATTGAACTCAGTATAACTCCTCAGTTGGTTGGGCAGTGCAGAATTAATCTCCTAGGGTTGGCCAAGTCTCACAAAGAAAATTTCTCAAAGGCTGTTTTCCACACTTGAACAGCCACATCCTCCCTCCGTCTGCCTCTTCAGCAATCAGCCAGGGGCATGAGGAAGGGTATTTGAGAAGGCAAATTTTATTTAACTCCTTGCTGGCTCTCAGGGCAAATAATGTCACAGCTCCATCAGGCTTGGAATTGTGTAGCATCTCCAATAAAGCAGACCAAGTTTGCTGGCCAAAATTCTGAATTTACTGTAGGCTGTGTCCTCCTCTTTCCCATTTCTTATGAGAAGAAGACCCCTGCAATCCCCTCAGTCTGCAGCAACTGCAGTCCACAGTTGCTGCTGTCCACAGACTGCTATTTCCTCCATAGGTGAGGGGAATGGTGCTTGCTGCTGATTTTCCAGCTCTACTAATTGGATTTTTCAACCAACTGAGTCTTCTTTCCTTCCCTTCTTTCTTCTCGGAAGTGTCTCACCTTACCCTGGTGTCCTGAACCCCAGAGAAGTCCTCCAGACAGTCCCCACCTATCTTCTAGCTATTTCTTCTGGAAGAGAAATAATCCTCCATTTTTCTGTAAGTCTCCTTTAGTTGTGTTTGTTTAGAGAATGTCTTTATCTTCCCCTAATTTTTGAAAGAGAATCTTACTGGTTATAAAATTCTTGGATGGTAGTTGTTTTCCTTCAGCACTTTAAGTATTTCAACTCACTGCTTTCTTGTTTCCATGGATTGTGATAAGAAATGAACACTCATTCTTACTGGGATTCCCTTGTATATAACATATTGCTTTTCTCTCACATCTTTCAGAACTCTGTCTTGGTCTTTTGCATTTGATAGTGTAAACAATAGATGATGGGGTATATTTTACTTCATGTTTCTTCTGTTTGGTGTTCTCTGAGCTTCTTGGATGTGCACATTCATGTCTTTTGTTAAGTTTAGGAAGTTCCCTGACATTAATTCTTTGACTATTCCTTTTGTCCCTTTCTCTCTTTCTTCTCCTTCTCTTACTCCCTTAATGAATTTATTGATGTGCTTGATGTTGACTTATAGCTGTTCTAGGCTATTTATGCATTTTATAAATCATTTGACTTTCTGCTCCTCAGCTTGACTCATTTCAAATGTAATGTCTTTAAGTTCACTGGTTCTCTCTTCTCCAAGTTCCAGTCTGCTCTTGAAAACCTCCTGGGCATTTTTCATTTTATTTCCTGTGGTCTTCATCTCAGTCATTCTGTTTGGTTACTTTTTAAATTTTCAATCTCTTTACTTAGTCTATCATATTGTTCATTCATTGTTTTCTTCATATATTTTAGTTCTTTCTCTCGTGATCATTTCCATCCCCTCCTGTGATGGCTACCTCCTCTGTTTGCTCTTTTTCATTTTGCTTATTGTCTGCTCTCTTTTTTTCTCATTGTGTGCTTGATATTTTTTTCTTTAGGAGGCACTAGGAATCGCACCTGGGACCTCCCATATGGAAGCTGAGCACTCAACTGCTTGACACACATCTGCTACCTGCTCATTTGTTTTTGCTTGTTGTCTGCTCAGTTTGTTCTCATCTGCTCATTGTTTTTGCTCGATGTCTGTTCATTGTCTGCTCTTTGTTTGGCTCCTTTAGGAAGCACTGTAAACTGAACCCATGACCTTCCACATAGGGAGTGGGTGCTCAACCTTTTGAACCACATCCACCCCTCCATGATCATTTTAAGATCTTTTTTTTTTAATTTTTAATTTATTTTTATTGTGGGTAAAAATCAAAATTATCACAATACATAAAAACATTTGCAAAATGATATATAAATATATATGCATATATGTGTATTTGCTTACAAAAATGTTATATATATATATTTTAAGAGGTACTTAGATTACCCAAAATATTACACGGAACCCACTGGGATTCCCATGTTGCCCACCTCCCACACCTCCCACCACATCCCACACAAACATCTCCCACAAGTGTGGCCCACCACTTTTATAATGCGTGTGTGGTATGTCCACATTCTCTTCATCTTCACTGGTGTTTTCTGTATTTTTATCCTCTTTTTTGGGATGGGCCATCATTTCTTCTATCTTTATTTGTCTTTCACTCTTTGTTTCACACTGTATTTTTTAATATTTTAAAATGTTAACTATAAGATTTACTCTCTGAAATGTCTGTTTTTGATCCTCTAGCCAGCTAGTGATAAGACAGAGACTTTTTTGAGCTTCAACCTTCCTATCTGGAATGCCTTCCCAAGGAAACTGCAATGTGCCAGGTTTTCCCTGTCTTAATGGGATTTTTTCTTCTCCTGGACTTTTGAATTTCATTGTTTTGGAGTTTTCCCATTTACAGGAGTTTGACCCCTGTCAGTCCCAGAGACAGATTCACTCTCATGGGTATGTGAAACTGGCAAGTATTGACCTCATTCTCCCTGCCACTATAATTTTTATAATCTTTTCATTGTCTCATGATACCTTTGCCTAGAAGACAAATTCTTGGAGTAGGGTTACACAGGGAAGGACTTTCATAGGTCAGTTTTTTTTCCAGCCAAAACAAGGCCCAGGGCCCACTATGGGGTCTAGAGTGTCTACAAAGTGCACTGGGGAGGGAATCTGGGTGGGCAGCAAAACCATCTCTAATAGCTCCTCAAATATGAGATTTCCAGATCTCCCCAGCAAATATAGCCTCTTTGCTAACTGTCTCCTGCATCCCTGAGTAAGCCCTGCCCCTTTAAATGTCTTCTACCCCCTCCCATGTACAGGGAGATTTGAATAAAATGACTCCTTCTGCCTTTGCCAGTGGTGGGTTGAAGTAATAGCTGTTCTCAGAGCCAGGACACAGCTATCTGATTTCTCTAATCAAAAGTCATGCTGTGTGTTCAGCCCTGGCCACCACTATTCCTGGTGAAGAGGATTATTCCATCTTTTTTTGTCACCAGCAGTTAACCAGTGGCTGGACCTTGTGGCAGCCTGTTGCAAGAGCGTTGTATGGGCTTCAATAGTTATCAAATAGAAAGAACAATTTAAGCTTCTTTACAATAATTTGACCACCTCTTCATTCTGCTCTTCCCTGGATGCTGTACAGGTTTCTTCTGACCTCCAGAGCTTCAATATAAGTGCTTCAGACATTTCCTGACTTTTTAAAATTTGTCGTGGTGGCAGAAGTGAATCCTGGAGCTCCCTATGTTTCCATCTGTAGCCATTGGCCAATTTAATGTAATTATGAATTCCAAAAATATAATTGGATCATGCTTGTAAACTGATCTGTTAATCTGGGCATGAATAATTTATGATTAGGATGTTGACTGGGCCAAGTCAGTAGGGTGTTGAGCCCCACCCTTTGGTGGGGGGGTGATCAAATATAAAAGGCAAGGCAAGAACAGAGTCGAAGCAGTTTTTATGAGAAGCAGTTTTGATGTTGGAAAGAAGGCCCCAGAAGAGAAGCGAGCTGTTTGCCTGATCGTCTGCAGCTGACCTTGTGGAGGAAACAGGAGCTAAGCCCAGAGAGAAACACAGTCCTGGGAAGAGAGGAACCCCAGAAGCCTGAACCCTGGCAAATGCCGGCAGCTGTCTTGCTCTAACACGTAGCAATGGACTGTGGTGAGAGAAGAAACTTAACGCTTTATGGCCTGGTATCTGTGGATTTCTACTCCAAATAAATACCCATTATAAAGACCAACCCATTATTGGTATTTCACATTAGCACCCCTTTGGCTGACTAATACACCATCTTTCCTGGATGTCTTCGGGTCCTTGAATTTTTAGTGGAATCTTAGAAATATATAGTGTTAACGATTGTCCTTTCCACAATTGTTTTTTGGGGACATAAAAGGTGTTCCTTCTGCTATATGGACATGCAGTAGAGAGGAGAGTTAAAAAAACAATAAAATGATGAAGAATAACGTCTTCATTTCATTGAGACATCCAACTGAATAAGATCAAATGAATAATTTAAGAGTGTCTGTCTTAAGAATTTAAATGGTGTTGCAGTGGCTAGAGAGGCATGGTTTCTACAGCTTCCAAAAGATAGTCTGATTCACTCTCTTTTTATCAAAATATCATTGAAATTATCCTGTGGAACATAAACTACTACTTGCTATTCAAATGTCAGTGATACTATCTTACCTGTGTTGAAAATTGATATCCTTTCTCTGCCAGTTATATTACTAGACCTTTTCACTTCTCAATATTTTCTATAAATTACGGTACTGAATAATCTGTTCTATAAGCTATGGCTCTTCCACTTGGAAATTTGCATTATACATATAAATATATATGTATATATAAAAGACAACAAGAAATTAAATGGGCATAGAGACAGAGAAATTGCGGTAATCCTATCAGATGTTCCAGATGTTAACATGATTGGCATCCCAGAAGGAGAAGAGAAGGGAAAGGGGACAGAAGGAGTTTTGATGGACATAATGGCTGAAAAGTTCCCGACCCTTTGGTAGGAGATGTACGTACATGTACAGGAAGTGCAATGCACCCCAAACAGTATAAATCCCCACAGGCCTACTCCAAGCCTTATACTTGTCAAACTGTCCAATGTTCAAGACAAAGAGAAAATACTCAAGGCAGCAAGAGAAAAGAGAACCATCACACAAAAAGGAAGCTCAATAAGATTAAGTGCTGATTTCTCATCTGAAACCATGGAGGCAAGAAAGCAGTGGTATGGCAGAGTCATGGTACAAAAAGAAAAAAACTTCAAGCCAAGAATTTTCTATCCAGCAAAGCTGAAATTCAAAAATGACAGAGAGTTCAAAATATTCACAGATAAACAGAAATTAAGAGAGAATGCTAACAAGAAACCTGTCCTTCAAGAAATACTAAAGGGAGTTCTGCAGGTTGAAAGGAAAAAAAAAAACAGGAGAGAGAGACCTTGAGGAGAGTGTACAAACAACTAAAAAGACAAAAAGAAAATAAAAACAACATATTACATAATAAACCCAAAGAAAATATGACTAATGAAAGTAATTCCTTGAGAGTAATAACACTGAATGTTAATGGATTAAACTCATGGGTAAGAGACACAGATTGGCAGAATGGATTAGGAAAAATGACCCTTCCTTATGCTGTCTGCAAGAAACCGACCTTAGACCCAGTGATTCAAGGAGGCTGAAAGTGAATGGCTGGAAAACATATTTACAAGCAAACAATAACCAAAAATGGGTGAGAGTAGCTATACTAATATCGGACAAAATAGACTTTAAATGCAAAACTATTGTAAGAGTGAAAGATGGACACTATATATTAGTAAAAGGGGTAATCTTTCAAAAAGAAAGAACAATCATAAATATTTATGCACCTAACCAGGGCACCTCAAATTACATGAGGCAAACACAAAAGAAACTAAGTGGAGAAACAGATACCTCTACAATTAAAATGGAGGACTTTAATACATGATTATCACCATTAGACAGAACATCTAGACAGAGAATCAATAAAGAAACAAATACTCTGAATAATACATTAGAGGATTTGTACCTACTAGACATATACAGAACACTACAACCAAATACAGTGGGATATACATTCTTCTTGAGTGCACATGGATAATTCTCCAAGAGAGATGACATGCTATCCCACAGAAAAATTCTCAACAAATTCAAAAAGATTGAAATTATACAGCATAATTTCTCTGACAGCTATGGAATGAAGCTGGAAATCAGTAAGGGCTAGAGAAACAGATTACGCACAAATAAATGGAAGTTAAACAACACACTCTTAGAAAAAAAGTGGGTCAAAGAGGAAATTTCAAAAGAAATCAATAGCTACCTTGAAATGAATGAAAATGACAGTGTAAAATATCAAAACATATGGAATGCAGCAAAAGCTGTACTGAAAGGGAAAATCATAGTCATAAATGTATATATCAAAAAAGAAGAGCTAACTGCACACCTGGAAGAATTAGAAAAAGAACAAAAAACCAACACGAAAGGAATTAGAAAGAAGGAAATAACAAAGATTAGAGTAGAATTAGATGAATTTGAAAATAAGAAAGCATGAGAAAAAATAAACAAAACCAAAGCTGGTTCTTCGAGAAGATGAATAAAATTGACAAACCCTTATCTAGACTAACAAGGAAAAAAATACAGCAGATGCAAATACACAAAATAAGAAATGAGGAAGGTGATATCACCACCAAACCCACAGAAATAAAGAGTATCATAAGAGGTTACTTTGAAAAATTATACACCAATGAGAAAGATAATTTAGAGGATATAGACAAATTCCTAGAAACACACAAGTAGATTACATTGAAAAAAGAAGAAATTGATTAACACAACAGACCAATCACAAGTAAAGAGATAGAATCAGTCATCAAAAACCTCCTGACTAATTGGATCCCAGGACCAGATGGCTTCAAAGGTGAATTTTGCCAAACATTCCAGAAAGAACTAATGCCAGTCCTGCTTAATTTCTTCCAAAAAATAGAAGTTGAAAGAACAATGCTTAACTTATTCTATGATGCCACCATTACCTTAATTCCAGAGCCAAACAAAGATGCCACAAAAAAGGAAAATTACATACTAATCTCTCTGATGAACCTAGATACTAAAACTCTCAACAAAATACTTGCAAATAGTATTCAACAACACATCAAACGAATTATTTACCATGAACAAGTGGGTTTCATCCAGAGTATGCAATGATGGCTCAACATAGAAAAATCAAACAATGTAATATAGCACATAAAGAGATTTAAAAAATCACATAATCATCTCTCTAAATGCGGAAAAAGCCTTTGACAAAATATAGCACACTTTACGGATAAAAACATTGCAAAAGATAAAAATAGAAGGCAACATTCTGAAAATGAGAAAGGGAATAAATGAAATACCCACAGCTAACATCATATACAATGGTGAAATCCTAAAATCTTTCTCTCTAAGTTTGGGAACAAGAAAAAGATGCCAACAATCACTGCTCCTGTTTAACATTGTCTTTGAAGTACTTGCTTAAGCACTGAGGTAAGAAAAAGATATAAAAGGCATCCAAATTGGAAAAGAAGAAGTCAAAATTTCACTATTTGTAGATGACATGATCCTATACATAGAAAGGCCTGAGAAATCTACAACAAATCTTCTAAAGCTTATAAATGAGTTCAGTAATATCGCAGGCTATAAGATCAATGCTTGAAAATCAGTAGCATTTCTGTACAACAATAACAAGCAATATGAAGAAGAAATCAAGAAAAAATACCATTTACAGCAGTAACAAAAATCAAATCCTAGGAACAAACTTAACTAAAGATGTGTATTAGTCAGCCAAAAGGGTGCTGATGCAAAATACCAGAAATGGGTTGGTTTTTATAAAGGGCATTTATTTGGGGTAGAAGCTTACAGTTACTGGGACATGAAGCATAAGGTTCTTCCCTCACCAAAGACTGTTGTTACGTGCTGGAGCAAGGCAGGTGCCGAAGTTTGCCAGGGTTCAGGCTTCTTGGGTTCCTCTCTTCCCAGGGCTCCATTTCTCTCCAGGCTCAGGCTTGCTTTGTGCCACAAGGCCAGCTATAGACTCTCAGGCAAATGACTTGCTTCTCTTTCCAGGGCCTTCTTTCTTTCCTCACGACCAAGCTCCTCTGTACACTACTTCCTGGGGCTCCAGCTCAACACTTCGCATCACAACTCCAACTCAAAACTGCTCCCTCTGTCCTTTGCCATGCCTTTTATATTTGATTCCCCCACCCACCAAGGGGTGGCACTCAATTCCCTACTGATATGGCCTAGTTAACACCCTAATCATAACTTAATCATGCCCAGATTAGCAGTTTACAAGCATAACCCAATATCTATTTTTGGAATTCACAATTACACCAAACTGCCAAACTGCTACAAGATGTAAATGACTTATACACAGAAAACTACACAGCACTGTTAAAGGAAATCAAAGAAGAATTAAATAAATTGAAGAATATTCCCTGTTCATGGATAGGAAGACTAAACATCATCAAGATGTCTTTCCTGCCCAAACTAATCTACAGATTTAATGCAATCCCAATAAAAATCAACACAGCCTTTTTTACTGAATTGGAAAAACTAAGTATGAAATTTATTTAGAACGGTAAGATGCCATGACTAGTCAAAGAAATATTGAAAAAGAAAAATGAAATTGGAGGAATCACACTACCTGGCCTTAAAGCATACTACAAAGCTACAGTGGTCAAAACTGCATGGTATTGGCACATGGATAGACATACTGACCAATGGAACCTAATTGAGAACTCTGATATAGATCTTCACATATACAGTTATCTGATATTTGAGAAGACCACCAAGCCCACTCTACTGGGAGAGAATGGCTTCTTTAACCAATGGTGTTTGGAGAACTGGATATCCATATCCAAAAGAATGAGAGAGGAAAATCATTTCACACCTGTGATGGTTAGGCTAATGTGTCAACTCGGCCAAGAAGTTGTATCCAGGTGTTTGTTCCAGCAAACACTGGGCTAATTGTAATACAAGAGCATTTATGGACTTCAATCACCAGTGAGTTTACTGCATGGATGGCTGATTACATCTGCATCAATCAGGGAGATTACATTATCAATGGGTGGTGCTTTTATACAATCAGTTGAATGACTTAAAAGTGGAAGTGATTTCAACATTCAGAGAGAATTTCCCAGCTCATCGTTGGACCGGCAACTTCTCCCAGAAACTCATCAACCACGTTTCATCGGGCTTTCATCAGAGCCACTGGTTTGCAGCCTGCCTGCAGAACCTGGACTTGTGCATCCCCAC